>JAABOM020062616.1:0-10145 GCA_011800125.2 Solanum clarkiae | reverse complement strand
GGTACGACGGGGCCCTGTCCCGTCATATGTGGTTGTAATTCTGTTTAGAGGTCTGTGGATACCAGTGGGTAGTGGGTCTGTGGAGTTTGTGTTGTACATGGTCTATTATGTGTGTCTTTGTACCTATCAGGCGGCGGGACCGCATTATGTATATATACGTACGACATGTTTATTAAGCGGCAGGACCGCAGCGGAGACCATATAGGCCCGCACTTTTGTTTGATTATGTTATACATTATATCTACTTGTCTGTCTGGTCGCTGCTAGCTTTTCTTGCAGGTGGGCTTAGTCAGTAAAACAGAGGAAACTCTGCCGAAATTTTGGCAGAATTTGTGAGTCGATTTTGGGATCTTTGTGATTCAAGATTAGTCTAAGTGCCCTATCAGCACTAGTCATGGCCCGGGGATTCGGGACGTGACATAGACATTTTGTAGCAATAATTAAAAGGATGATGTAACAATTTATTTTAAGAATTATTCTATTAGATTCAAGAATATATTGTAGTAATTATAATCGTGACAATAGATAATATATTGCCACGATTATATAATCATTACAAACAAAATAACGTAGTTGGTCAAATTTTTAATACTATAAGAATGAGATCTATTTTGTTGAAAGTCCACATGAGTATTTTTCTTGTTTTGTTTTTCTTTAAGGGTGTAGTTTATGATGAACCTAGTTTATATTGTTACACGCGTGTTGTGATAGGTAAAAAAAATTAGAAGAACTTATGGCAGTCGAAAATAAACATCTGACAATATAAACACTTATAGTTTATATTGTCGCACGTGTTTATGTGATTACGCACAAGAAAAAAAGAAAAGTTGAAGAGTTGTTTAGACCTTAATAGTTGAGCTTATAACCATGAGAATAGGAATTGATGTTAGAACAAGAATGATGATAGTACAAAAAATTCTAAATACAAATTTGTTTAGCTTAGAGGCACGTTAATACGTTTCTTGAAGATAGTCTCTCCCACAAGCAAACGGAAGAACAAATGACAACTCTATCTTCGGGATTCAACTAAGCTACAAAAGAAGTAGCATTCAAGAATGTTGCTTTTCTATTCTTGAATCGCTGATTTCACCTTTTGATTAGTGTCTATCAAGTGTTTTTAAGGGAAAGTATTTTTCTTGTTGAAGTGATGTCTTTTCAAAGGAAAAGCACCACTATTCATAGGATAAGAGTTTTGAAGAAAAGTCTTTAATTAAAATAATATTTAATTTAGGTTGATGAATTCAAAAAGAATTCAAGTAACTTGCAAGAACCTATAACGTAAGCGAAATAAATGTTAAAATTCAAATTCATGTATTTGTGAATTTTCAAAAGCAAAACTTTTATAAAAACTTTTACAGGATGAATTTATTTCAAAAATTAATTGAAACACTAATTCTTATAATCCTCCACTTGTTTCAAGAAATTTTCTTTGAAAAATCAAAAAATACTTTGAGAAATTAATCTAGTAACATACATCAATAATAGTGTCCTTTGGACTTGAACCATTAGTTAGTGAAGAGCTTTCTAAATCATTGACTACTTAGTGAATGAATCTTGAACTAAGTGGTTCATAGAATGAAGTATAAAAATACTCCACACATGTTACTATGTTCAGGTGAAAATCGAAATCCTTTGACACTTTACGGCCATGTGTCCTGAATCCTTTTAACTAAGTGCTTTAAGATTTTCCTATTAAAAATCTTATTGAAGCGGCCTCCACTGCGCACTTAGTACGGTGAATTCATTAAGAGTAACTTTGCATACTCCGACCAAATAATCTATGAATTTCATTAAGAGAAATTAATCTCATCCTCCTTTACAACAAAGTATCAATAAACTTATAAAGAGAATTCCTACAAACTCCAACCAAAATCGATTTATAGACTTATTAAGAGAATATAATCTCAATCATGCATATTTACTTATTTTTCTTTAAAGAAATGGGAATTTTATTAATGTGCTTCACAGTTGTAACTTTACTTGTTTTTCCCTTTGAACCTAAGATTACATCATTAGGTAGGGTTACCGTACCATACAACTAATTTAAAACAAGCTTTATTCCCATCCCATTACAAGTTTCCACCACTAACTCTTTGCCTAACCCTTTAGACAAAGGATTTGCTAAATTACATCTGGACTTCATAAATTGGAGCGATATTATGCCTTCCTCTAATAATCTTCTTATGTGATTGTGTTTGAGACGAACTTGTCTCGATTTGCCATTGTAACAATCACTTGAAGCCCGAAATAAAACAACTTGATTATCACAATAGATAGTCAAAGGTGGAATTGGCTTACTCCATAATGGAATATCCATTAGTATATATTGCAGCCGATCAACTTTTTCTCTAGTAGAAAACATAGCTATAAATTCTGACTCCATAGTTGAATGAGTAATACATGTCTGCTTCTTTGATTTTCAGGAGATTGCTCCTCCAGCCAAAGTAAAAATTCAAGAAGTAATAAATTTAGAGTCATTCGGATCAGAATTTCAAGTAGCATCACTATAGCCTTCAGGAACTGCTGGGAATATAGAATAATGTAAGCCAACATTAATTGTTCCCTTCAGATATCTTAAAACACGAATCAAAATATTCCAATGTTCAATTCCAGGATTGCTAGTAAACTTGCTCAAAGTTCCTATCGCATAAGCAATATCTAGTCTGGTATAACATATTTCATTTAATTTAGCCTCTTCATGCTTATTATAACTAGTTATTTCGGGGGGCGCACATGCAGGAAGGAAGTTTGAGCTTGATGCAAATGGCTAAAATCTCATTTGCTTTATATGATTATCAATTAAATGAAAAATTATTTTATGTATCAATCATTTCGCCATCCAGTAGTGACGACTGTCTTTTTGATTGGTACCGCAATTGCCCTTTGGTTGCGCATTGGTGCAACATTACCTATTGAAGATTTCTTTTTTTTCCGATTCATTTTTTTCTTACGACACGATACTCAAATCTAGATTCACTCAAATCTAAATTCTTGTAATTATGATTCAAGTGAAGAAAAAGTAAGCCTATTGAATATATCAATTGATCAAGAACATCACCAGAATTTCGTACTAGTTTAATACTTAGACCAAATGGTATTAGAGCAGGTTTGTCATCAAAGTGACCAAACCTCTTCAGAACTTTCTCAATATAACTCGATTGAGTAAGAGTCAAATCATTTTTTGATATTATGATTTTAATACCCAAAATTACATCAGCTTCTCCAAGATCTTTCACTTCAAATTGAGAAGTAAGAAATGATCTTGTTTCTTTGACTCTTTCAATATCAGTTCCAAAGATCAACATATCATCTACATAAAGACAAATTATAACACCAAAATTCTCTTGAAATTTGCTAAATATACAGATATCACCACCATTGGTTATGTAACCATCAGAAATACATAACATTTATAAATTTCTCGTGCCATTGCTTTGAAGCTGTTTTAATCCATAAAGAGATTTAAGAAGCTTACAAATTTTATGTTTTTGACCAGGAACAACAAATCCTTTTGGTTATTTCATGTAAACTTCTTCATCCAGTTCTCCATTTAGAAATGTAGTTTTTAGATCCATCTGATGATACAAGGCTCCAAACTGCTGCCAAAGTAATCAAGAGTTGAATAGAGGTCATCCGAGCTACTGGTGCAAAAGTATAAAATAATCAAGATCTTTCATTTGAGTAAATCATTTAGCTACCAAGCAAGCTTTGTACTTATCTAAAGTATCATCTAATTTTATTTTCTTCCTAAAAATTCAGCTGGAACCAATTAGTTTACATCCATGAGGAAGATCAGATAAAATCCAAGTATTATTGGACAAGATAGAATGTATTTCATCATCAACAACTTCATGCCAAGAAGGAGCATCATGTGAAGACATTGCTTCACCATAACTTTCAGGTTCATTTTCAACCAAATAAGTTTGAAAATCAGGTCCAAAGTCTCTTGGTTTAGCTGATCTCGCACTACGTCTTGGTTGACTTTCTTCCAATGGATCAACCATTTTCTTTTAAGAGAAGATATGGAAGAACTTGCATCTTAATCCACAAATTCCTTCTTTTTAGAAAATATATGCTCAAAAAAGTTAGCATGCAATGATTCAATAATTGTGTGAGGGCTTGGAGTCTTAAGATTTAAGAATCTATAAGTCTTACTAATTTGTGAATAACCAATAAACACACAATCTATTCTTCTATAGCCAATCTTAATAGTATGCTGATCTGGTAATCTAAATGAACTAAACAACCCCGTACTTTAAAGTAATTTATATTTGGCTTTAGATTCTTTCAAAGTTCATAAGGAGAAACATTATGTTTCTTGGAAGGAATTCGATTTAAAATATGACAAGCTGACAATAAGGCTTCAGTCCATAGATTTCCAGTTATACCAGATCCATAAAGCATAGAGTTAATAATTTCTATGAAAGTTCTATTTTTTCTTTCTGTAACACCATTTTGTTGTGGTGTATAGTACATGGTCAATTGTTTCTCAATACCTTACTTTTCACAAAGATCAATAAAATTTAATTTTAAATACTCTCCACCTCTGTCAGATCTGATTGATTTTATTTTCAAACTCAATTTATTTTCAACTTCTGCTTTATATGTTTTAAAAGCCTTAAATATCTCATCTTTTAGTTTCAACAGAAAAACATATGTATACCTTGAGTAATCGTCAATGAAAGTGATAAAATATCTCTTTCCATGATGTGATAAATAATCTATCTCACAAATATCAACGTGGTTTAATTCTAAAAGTGTGGATATCCTTTCAATAGTCTTAAAAGACTTTTTTGTTATTTTGCACTTACTACAAGTAAGACATTTAGTAGTATGATCCCTTCTACAATCTTTAATTAATCCATTATTCACCATAAGTTGAATTGATCAATAATTCACATGACCAAGACGTTCCTGCCATAAGATTAGAGACTCCATAACATAAACAGAAATATTTTCATTTTCAATATTGAGTTTGAACATACCATTTGTAGTATAATCTTTTCCAACAAACATGCCATTTTTAGACAAAATAATTTTTTCTGCCTCAAAAATCATTTTAAAACCATGCTTCGAAAGAAGCATACCTGACACCAAGTTCTTTCGAATATCAAGAACATGCAACACGTCCATCAATGTGACCATTTTTCCAGAAGTGAATTTCAATTCGACCGTTCCTATTCCCACAACCTTAATAGAGGATGAGTTTCCCATATATAACATTTTATTGTCCCCCACTAATTTGTAGATAGTGAAAGTATTTTGATCACCTGATATATGATGATTTGCGCTAGTGTCTATCCACCATTTCACTTGATCTCCGGCTACAATAGCTTCTGTGACCATTGCCACAAGTTCATTCTTTTTATTGTTGTTTGCTTTTTCTTTCTTCTTTTCAGCTTTAAGAATTTTACAATCACGTGCATAATGACCGATTTTGTGACAATGATAACATCCATTCGATTTAGAATTATTATGCTTAAAATGCACATTCTTCTTTTTCTTCAATAGTTTTTTATTGCCAGGTTCCTTTTTGGTGGATTTTTCTTCAATAATATGAGGTTTCATGATAGGTTCCTTCAAAATATTATTGACACAATATCATGTCTCTTGTTCAATTTGTAAATGTTGCAATAATTGTTCAAGAGTCAAATCTTCCTTCTTATGTAAGTATTTATTTATATACTCTTTCCAAGACGAAGGAAGTTTTGAAACAATAGCACCAACATGAAAGTTTTCATCAAGAGTAATTTCAGATATAATAATTTTATTAGCTATAAGTTGAAACTTTTTTTGACTTGTCATCAATCATTTTGAACTCCTTATAATCTGAAACAAGGAATTTCTTAGAACTCACCTCTTCTGCCAAATAGATAGCTTGAAGATTGTCCCAAATATCCTTAGCAAATTTGAACTTTATATAATATTGATCATAGTTTTTTTGTTAGACATTCCTCCAAGAATATAATTCTTGCATAAATAATCATCATCTTGCCACTTGGCAATTTGTTCTTTAATCAAAGCAACCTCATCAGTTGCTACCTCAGAATTGGGAGCCTTAGGAAAAGATTCCTCAAGAACATATGCCAACTTCAATCGTCTTAAAAAGAATTTCATTTTTCCACGCCATCTAGGGAAGTCTTTTCCATCAAATATTTCAAAATTAGGATTAGCAATGGAATATTATTAGATATAGATGTGGATGCCATAGAGATAACTATCTTCAAATTGTTAGAACAAGAATGAAGATAGTACAAGAAATTCTAAATACTTGTTTGGCTTAGAGGCACGTTAATATATTTCTTGAAGATAGTTGGAGTCTCTCCCATGAGCAAACGAAAGAACAAATGACAACTCTATCTTCGGGATTCAACTAAGCCACAAAACAAGTACCATTCAAGGATCTTGCTCTTCTATTCTTGAATTGATGATTTCACCTTTTGATTAGTGGCTATCGAGTGTTTCAAGGGAAAGTGTTTTTCTTTTTGAAGTGATGTCTTTTCAAAGAAAAAGCACCACTATTTATCGGATAAGAGTTTTGAAGAAAAGTCTTTACTTAAAATAATATTTAATTTAGGTTCATGAATTCAAACAAGAATTCAAGTAACTTGCAAGAACCTATAATATAAGAGAAATGAATGTTAAAATTCAAATTCATGTATTTGTGAATTTTCAAAAGCAAAACTTTTATCAAAACTTTTACTGGTTGAATTTATTTCAAAAATTAATTTAAACACTAATTCTTACAATTGAAGCATTTCGAGTTTAGGTTTCAATTGGATACTATAATTCATCCAAGTTAATACCTCAACATTGATTCTCCTATCTATTTTTCAAGACATTATATTTGATAGTGCAGTTCTTTATCAGTTCATATTCCATTGCGCACATTGTTCATACCAAATTGTTTTGCTATCAAGAAAATGCCTTCCTGCTTTTCTAGCCATTTTTTTCTCTTTGTTTTGTTCAGTTCGTTTTGATATTATCGGATTGTGATGTTTAGTTATCTATTCTGATGCTTCACTTTATTTTTCTTTCTTCCGCATGAAGAAAATGAAGAAAAAAAAAAGCTACTTAACCGAGGATTTGATCTAATAAGTGTGAATTTTTTTATCAGACCGTAAATTCATTAAAACTCTTTTTCCTAATGCTGGAAACAAAGATGTCATGCTGGCTGAGTTATACATTTTCGAGTTCTTATCATAACAAATGACGTTCCAAGGCAGTATAAGATTATTCTGATATTAACATTTTTATTTTGATGTAGGTTTTATTGCGATTATTTTGGGATAGTAGCAGCCCCAACATATCATGTTTTGGATATGACTAATATGGCAGTTAAAATAAGGTGCCGACCCCTATCTTCCTTTCCTGGAAACTTTTGACATTTCTCTTAGTGTTACTATAACCATCCCAAGAATTGCAAACAATATTCAATTTTTAACTTCTTCCTGAGAGTACCTCTGTAGATTTATTTATCTCTTTAGCTATATATATTGTTCAAATGTTAGCATGCTCCATTTGTACTTTGAGACATATTTGTTATCCATGTCTTTTCTTTCCTTTTTCTTTTGAATATAAGTATTAACAACTAATCATTACTTTTTAACTATACAATGTTTTATGTCAAAAGCTTCTAAGGAGGCTATTAAAAAGTTTAAACCCATAAGAATAATTTTCCAACATGCTGTATAATCTGTGAATAGTTCCCTCATAGATGATGTTGGGAGTATGTAGTTTAGCAGTTACACGTGTGATAAACATTGTTTCAAAATTAGTATATAAAATTATTGGGTTTGTGTCCTTCCTAGTTCCTAGTATTGATATAAGAATTGGGTCAAATGGTGGCTACTTCCTTAAAATTTGAGCGGGATATGGTCATGATCTCAATATTTAATCCAAATATTTTTATTTCTCACAAACCATTTTTATAATGCTTGTGACTTTGATAGGAGTAATAAGTGAATGCCTTGCACAACGCCACAAAGTCTCTCAACAAAATACCTTAAATATGGGAAAAAGAAAAACATCTTGCTATATAAACAACAAAATACCACTAATAAACTAAAAATTACATAACTATAACTGTATGATTTTTCGATTTGATTTTAGTAAATTTTGTTTTGATTCGGTTCTTCGGCTTTTGATTTTGAAAAAGTGTGCATTATATATCAAATTAAAATATTTAGGTTTATTTTTTTTAAGTTTTATTCAATTTTATTCGGTGTTTTTAAAATGATTTTTCAGTGCAAACTAATAACAATAAAATGAAGATAAAATCAAAGTATACGATACTTAAAAGATTAAAATCATATTAAGTGATGATGTACTCACATAGAACAGTTATTGTCCTTAAAAATTTTTTTTTTTGGTCAAGAACTTGTGTCTGCAACTATTGCTTGAGGAAAACAAGCATGAAGACACCCTTTATATGAGATTAATCAACAAAAATATGTTTAAATTTCTCTTGAAAAATAATATTTCAAGTTAACTATATGAATTATAAATTTGTTGCTACTTTGACTTGTTTCATGAATAATTTACTTGCTAATTAATTTATATGTATATATATACTATGCTATTTTTTGATCTAATGTATATATTTAAAAAAATTAAACATTTAATAAAAATTTGATTCTTTGATGCACAGAAATTTGAAGACACATAGACTAAACATCGAATTAAAGAACTAATCTTTTAAAAAAAGAACACCAAAATCGAAAAGCCAAATTAGTTTAATTCAATTTGATTTTTCAATTTTTCAATATTTATACCCACTCGAGATTATTGCTTTCTTTATATCGAAAATTGATAACAACTTATACAACTAGCAACGTAAATTAATGATAACACACCAATTTTAATTTGGTGCATTATATTGATTTTGAACATTTAAAAGAAAAATATGATTAATTGCTATTATTAATTACGACCCGTGTTGAGCAGAGGCCCAACACTAAGATATATATTAAAGGGATAATTACAGTGCATGACCATTCTGCCAAAATAATTATCAAAAATATAGTCATGCATGTCATGTATAGTCAACTTTAATATGTGCCCAACATTTGGCTTACCAAAAAGGCTTGTGAGCCTAAAATCACAAATTATTTGACTCTTTCGTCGAGGATCTTATACTAAATATAATCGAGCAGAAGTATCAAATTAGAAGTATCAGCATCTTTGACATATGCAACAAAATCCAATAGCTCCTTTGACATCCACTCCATGCATCAATTCACTGATGTTAGCATAACAGTGCTTCCATGTTTTGTCCTCAAACAATCTTCATTCTGCAGCTCTAAATCTTCAGCAGGCTTTTTTAGTTCTGACTGAGGAGTAGAACTGAAAATGTTGGGGCAGTTGATCGGCTTTCAATGGTTGGAGCATCCTTTTTAGATAACTCTAAGGGTTTCTTCATCTCTAAATGGTCAAATGATTTACCCGTAGTATCTTTGCCATCATTTGCAACATAATGACCACAAGGCAGCAACGATCGTTTACCATGTACTGCATTTGTCTGAAATCAACCCTTCTCATAGCTTAGTCTACTTGTTGGTTTGTTTCTAGACCTTGATTGTTATTCTATCACCTCTTCTCAGTTGGGATATAATAATTAAAGCGAGAAAGGATTCAAAAGTACTAACTGATATATCAAACGCCTTTGAATCGCAAAGGAGTTAACTTTATAAGAACTCGTAAGGAATGTCAAGTACCTAAAGAAATGTAAACAACAGTGATCTAAGAAGTTGGAAAAAATCAAAGAATTAACACTTCAAATGGAGAAGACCTGAAAAGGTATGGAATTAGTATAAAGCTGCAAAATAAACTATTTCACCTCAACATAAGCTAGTTGAAAAATTAACTATATGTCTAAGATGAATGTACTCTGTCCAAGTTCACATCTAATATTGATCGTCATATCCTAAATAGTTGCGCTATGTTTTTAAACATAGGGGTCAGGCTGCGTACATCCGACTCCCCTTTACCCCGCAATGGTGTTGAGTGGGTCCCTCCAAATGGAGGGCCCACATATGCTGTAATTTCAACAAAGGATGCATATTCAACAAATACTGCACAGTCATTTGAACAACTGTTCATGTGATGGCTGTGCGTATTTGAATTGAGTTGCAATTTTTGACAAA
>JAABOM020062615.1:0-10146 GCA_011800125.2 Solanum clarkiae | reverse complement strand
TATATGTCATGCCCCGAGCCCACACCCTGGACGTCGCCAGCACTCGGAAACCAGTTTTGGTCCCAAGAGAATCACTTGGCCTGTCTACTTACTCAGCGGAAGACTTAACAATAGTGGAAAGACTATGAATAAGCAGCATAAAACTACTAAACTTCTCTGAATAACTGAAAAGAGAAATAGCTCAACAGTGAAATCAATTTAATTAGAACTAAAGTATCTAACACATAGTGTACGGAACCTGTACTAAAATAGTCTGAAAGGACTACTGAGACAGGAACCAAGTAGCTAGAACTGAAATAAAGACTGAAATGAAAAAATATCAACCAAAGGGCCTCGGATTGAGAGGAGGCGCCACCACTGTCTGGATATTATCAGGTTCTCAACGAAGTATCTGTTGAGGAACTCTGTCACTTGTTTCTACATCATAAAATGATGCAGGTCCTAAGGACGTTAGTACGTAGAATGTACGGTATGTAAGATGGCCAAAATAGTAACTCAGGATAACATAACATTTCTCAAAAGTATATAAGCATAACTCATAATAAAGTAATAGTAATCATAAACACTTTATATGATGAAAGTAACATGCTAAAAACTGGTAAAAACATATTTTTCTTAGCTTGGGGAGTTTCTCTAGCCGACAACCACAACTATGAGCTTTGTGGTGATACAACATCTTTCCCACGCTGCCAAAATCGTCCCGTACTTTGCCGAGGTAGGGGACGAAGAACTAGGGGAGTGGATCAAACACAAACCTGGGCCGTCTCAGTGGTTAATGAGGGAGGTACCGTGATACAATCCTATCCTATGCTGGCTACAAAGTTTATGAGTTCGAGTAATTAATTCTACTTTCACCCATATCGGTGCTCAATACTACTCTCAAAATTACTTTTATAGCTTATACTTAAAGACTTGGAATTCTTAAATCTGCTTTCTCGGAACTTCGCCCAACTTACTACTTAGCTTTCTCGTCTAAGTTCTTTAACTTAACTAAAAACTAGTAGCAACACAAGTAATTCAAAACATGCTAGGTTCCTTAGATAATATGCAAGAACCAGTTCTAAAAATATATTTCTTGAATCTAGCTTAAAAAGGTACTCATACTAGTCCTTCTTTTCTTGAAATAATATCAAGATTTTTCAAGAAAACTCAGCAATAACAAATCTTGTTCATCATGAATATAAATTGGATGACAATACTTTAATTTCACAATATAAAAACCAAGATCATAACATTCATCATGATATCTATGGAATTCACCATGAAAATTAACATGCTTTACAAAGTTTACAGGAATTTAATCTCAACAGATACTTGAAAGTTCATGGGTGAAAACTAGCTTTTATTCTTAGAGATATTCTTGAAATTAATAGTTTTAATGTGGCGTTACATACCTTGGAAAGAAGTCTTGGTGAATTGGAGGGATTATCTTGAAGGACCTAACTGTTCTTGATCTTACGCTTGAATTTCTGGGAAGGGTTTTCTTTACTTGAACAAATAAATGAATAAAAAATATGTTTTTGGACTTAAAAGGACTTTGAAATGTCAAATTTAGGATTATGAGGTGTGAGAAAGGTATAAACTACCTGTCCTCATCAAACGAAACAAATTCGCTTCCATCCGCACTAATGCGTGACGCGCACTAGTGTGTATATTTACACTTTTTCGCGAATTTCCATTTTTCGTTGAATTTTGAAAAAAACTCAAGTGTGGTTCCACATCCCTACATATCACGGAAGGGATGCGGAAACCTCACTGTTTCTTATTTTCTTGAAAAAAATTAACTCACATTTTTTCGTATTAAATTAGAGTCGAGACCATTTTTTGACTCGGTTTTCGAACTGATCGCAACTCCGGTCTCGGATTTGTAATTGAAGCATGGGAAAACGCGTTACACGCAAGGTCAATTGTAGTGGTATTTGGTCTTTTCACCAGGTGTTACAACATATATATATAGACACACACGCACACACACGTAGTTTTCATTTAAAAAATGTTTAACACAATATTAGTAAGAACAAAAACTTCAAAAAATATTAAAATTATACACTTTTGCATATAAATTTTGCATATGTTATATTAATATTATGGCATTAGGAATTATGAGCATCTAATATCTTTTTTTTGGAATCTTATATAATGTATCATTGTCATTAATTATTATCATCAATTCGGTTTATTAAGCCATAACTACACATATTATCATACAAAATTAAACTATGAAAAACAAAAATAGACTTGGACAATAGATTTACTTAAACATTAATATTGATCATGAGACAAACTAGACATTCTTACAATAGTTTCACACTAAATCTAACAACATAAAAATTTAAACATGAAGTTGATATGAAAGATTTAGACATACTTCATATTATAAAAATATAATAAAATCATACGAAATCTAACAACTTCAATGTGTTGCAATCAAGTATTGCATAATCATGATATTAAACAACACAAGGAAAATTTAAGGGTTACCTCTTGTAAGAACTAATCCAAAAAAATAAAAATTATAATAAAAAATCACAGACTTGACATCACAAAATTAATCCTCAAACTGTCCTTTTTTTCCTTCTTTTTTTCTGCTATGATTTTTGATTTTTCATGTGTGTATGTGTGTGTGTGTGTGTTTCTTTTTTGGTCTTGTTTTCGTGTGGATCAGTATATCGTGTTATCTTACTCTAGAGGTGAGGAATGTGAGGGAGTGGGAGGTTTTGAGTGTTCCTTTCTATGAGTGTGTGGCAATGGTTTTTTTTTCTTCACTAGCCTTTAGTTTTTTGAAGAGAAAAAATGTGAGTGAGGGTATTGTATTGTGTGAGATAAACGAGGGAGAGTGAGAAAAATGTGAGTAGGGAAGTAGTTTTGTGTGGCAAAAATGTGGGATAGTGAAGAAAAATACGAGAGAGAGTTGTATGGTGCAAGAGAAACGTGAGGTTTGCACAATTCGGATAATTTTATATTACTTTTTAAATTTTCTAAGATAAAAAGAAAATGCAATAATAAAAATATTCGCTGACTAATTTAAATTGATAAAAATATTTAAAAAAATTTATGTAGCTATTTATCAATAAATGTAATTGACAAAATACTAAAATTATTGGTTTACCAAAAATGTAGATGTGGCACCCCATAAATATTTACCGAAACACCCCTAGAACATCATCGTGCACATAATGGGTCTTCCAATACTCCGATGGGAAATTCGAGATCGAATTTGCAATTAACGCGAAAAATCAAGGGGGAAAATGTCCTTGACCCAATTTTAGAGAAATCGGGACGAAAAATAATTTTTGTAAGTTTAACCAAAAATTGTGAGGGTACGCGACAAGGCCACGAAGTGGACCCATCGTAGACCCACACTTATGATTTTTCATCATTTTGACGAAGGTTGAAATTCCCAAAAATACACTAGTGCGCGATGGGTCCACATCGCAGACCAGTGAAATTTTGGTGACGAGGTTTCTTTTAATTATGAAAAGGGTATTTTGGGTATTCCCAACCTATTTTAATACTCCAAAACGTGTTTTAACTCTTTTAATTCATACGAAGGTTTTCAAAAACCAATACTCTTCTAGTTCTAAGTATGTGGAAAATTCTGAGAGAGATAGCAAAAAGGGGATTAAGGATTTCCAAAGTTTGGGTCACGTTCTTGTTGAAGATTAGTACAATCTTCATCCTACTATGTAAAGGCTACCCAGAACATGGGGTTATCCTCCCATGTGCACCCATGATTGAATTAGATTGAATAATTGAATGTGATGGGTCTTGTTGTACAAAAATCTTGAATGTATCTTGAAAACCATTTTTACTTTACTTACATTTTATGAAATTGATGATCATCATAATTCGAATTACTTGTTTAAATGCTTTACCTAGACTATTGTATAAATTCTACATGTTTTACTGTCAAAGATGCCATAAATGAACCTAGGGTTTGATGTCTAGAGCCTTGAGAATGTAATTGTGCTTGATTGTTATGGTACGGGCCCTGATTTGAGTGAGCGCCGACGATAATGTTGCTTGAATTAATAGAGGGTGAGACCTTTACAGTTTTTAGGAGGTTACACTTGAGTTCTAAAGAATGTTCATAATTTTCCCGAGCTGAGAGATGATGAGATGAGTTGATGTCCTTGTCTATAAGGGACTAAGATGAGAAACCTTGATGTTAATGCTTATGAGCATGTTGAGTCCTGGGAGGAGTATTGAGCATCGACAATGAGTAAAAGTGAGTCTCACTTGCACTCATTAACTACATGGACAATGTAGAAAAAGATTGGACCATGAGCAACAAATATTTCCTTAGTCCTAAAAGAGGCTTTGACGTTATTATACACCCACAGATGTACGCCCTTTTACCTCGGCAAGGTATTGGGTGGATGCCGTAGTGACGTTGCTTCGTTGTATCATCACTGGATCATAGGTGATGGATGTAGGTCTAAAAAACTCCCATATATGTCCCATGTTGTTAGTACTCTGATATTGATGTGGTAGTATGAGCCTTGACTGATTGTGATATGATAGTGTCCTAATCCTTATCCCTAGTTGAGATTGAGTGACCGATGAGTTGATGTCATATTACATTGTCTTGGTTATACTGTTTACATTAGCCCATTTTACATATAGTATATTTCATGTACTAACACCACTTTGGTGTTGCATCATTTTATGATGTAGATTCAGTAGACAGAGGACTTCAGCAGGCGAATCGTTGAGGTTCAGAGCTATTTGATTCCAGAGAGTGGTGAGTCCTCCCCTGCATTCAGAGGATGATTGTTTCTTTATTTCTATTGAGTTATTTTATTTGATTGTGGTAGCCATGACCTATCATGTTACCTTCTTACACAGTAGTTATAGAGGCTTCATAGACATAGACGTATGATAGATGATGATTGGGGTCGTTTTTCCCCCTCATTTCCATTTTAAACTGAGTTTCTTCATTTATCCTACTACAAGTGATAGACATAGTTGAGAAGTCTTATTGCTCACTGATGGCTAAGGTTATTATTCTATAAATCTTCTGCTAATTTACTGATTAAACGAGTATAATGGGAGTAGGTGGTTCACTTGGATACTAGCAATTGTCTCTAAGTATCAATTACGCCTAGGGTACCCTCTCGGGGCGTGACATTAAATTAATTAAAAAATATATTTATATTATAAGTTTTCTTTTCTTTTTTAAAAAATTGAAATAAAATTTATTTTAAATGTGACTCTATTTTTGTAGTTTTCAAGAATTTTACAATAAACTTATTAAACTAAGGTGAAAATAAAAATACATAATCTAGACACAAAATAAATACTAAAAGGTATAAAATTAAGATTTGATCAAACTTAGATGTTCACACAAAGTATTTTAGAAATAGGACTTATAAATATGCAAGGACTTATATAATAAATTTTATATGCATGTTATCCCTTGATGAGTAATATAAATAGAGCACCATTCGTCCCTAATTACATCAATTTTCTAGTTCTCTTCAATCCTTTTTCCCTCTTCATCCTCCTCCTCACACCCCTCCTATGATCTTCATCCTCTTTGGCCTAAGTAACAGAAATAGAGGAACTAAATGGACAACGAGATTTATGGGTGTTCCAATGTGTACGCATTTGCAAATAATTCTTTTCTTCAAGCCAAGCCATAGCAGGTCATACCAAGGTTCATCATAAGGATGGTTGGTTCAAAGGTAATCATAAAAAAAGCGTTTGTGCCATTTTTCAGCTATTCACAGCAACAGGGTACTACTATGAACTCATCAATTCACTAGCAACAACAGATTATTTCTCCAACAGTATCTGAAACCGATTCAAAAAATTCTCATCAATTGACTTCATCTTAAGGGGAACCCCACCTAAGCATGACTTAAGGATTCATGATATGAAAACTCGAGCTAGGCTCAGGGGTCATCTTACCAAAGAGGAGGGAAGAGTCATTTTACATCTTCTTGATAGTCCTAAAGAATAGATTCAGTCAATAATTTAATGCATCGATTTGCCCTATCTTTGCAATTTCTTAATCGCCTAAATAATGTATGTTTATGTTTCATCTTTAGTTTTGAACTTTTGGTTAGATCAATATGTTTTACGATCAAGCTCATGTTTAGTTGTGGCGATATGAAAGAGATGAAGAGTGAAGAAAAACCCTAATGTATCTGTTTTACTTTTATATCTCTCCTCGAATTATCTTAGATGGCATTTGATTTCCCAACTTGGATTTCTATAACTTTCACCTTTTACATATGAAAATAACACTAATTTTAGCAAGTACCTCTGATCAAATGCAAGATATATAGATGTAATCTCAAATGAACACAAGGAAATGATATTTTATAACTACTTACAAATTAAAAATAACCTTGTTATCTTATTTGAAAAAATGTAACCCTCTACTAAAAAAGTCATGAAATTAAAAATGAGTTTGTAAAGGGCTATATAATTAAGTCTCCCATCTATAAAGATGTCGTTTACTTAATACCTTAGAACAACTGTCTCTTTAAGTAAATTCTTTTTATATATAATTATAATGATAACTGTTCACGGTTTATATATTTTGATTTGTTTCCATCATGATTTGTAAATCTAGGTTAAATTTTTGTTAATGTAATCCCCAAAGTAAATAAATTCCAATATAACTCAATCAAAGTGAAATCTTAAAGTTTCAAAAATAAAATCTCTAAAACCATTAGTAAAAGAAATAATGGGATATAACTATGCGCTATCGTAAAACACTGATGACTTTAAATGCATGAGAGATGAACATAAATTTTCGGCAATGTTGAAACACCCGTCATGTGCTTCGGAATGCCCCATAAACCTAATTTTCGTATATCTCAAAATCCGGGTGTGATTTTAGAAATCTGACTACATATTCTTGATCGGGGGCAAAATTGAGTGAGAAATGGGTATAACCCAAATTTTTGAAGACCCATAGAAAAAAATAAATTTCACTAATTTTACGATTTCTAGTGGTTGCTCGCGCCCAGGCCATGACGTGCCACTGTGTAATTTTGTCTACGCTTCGGTCTACGTCATGCTTGGGGCAAGGACCAGTGCATTTTGTGCCCTATATTTCCAACTTAGTTCAACGACATGGGGGTCATAACCCAATGCCCATTTAAATGTGAAATCTTCCATACTTGGCCATTTTTCAAATCTAGAATTTACAGAACCCTCTCTAAAACCTCTCCAAAACATTATCAAATCTTTCATTCAAAACTCAAGAATTTCAAGCTCAATTTTGGAACTCAAGCACCTCAAGCTTCAAGTTTCCCTCAACTCAATTTCAAGAAAATCCAAGTTTGAGGTATGTGGGTCTTCATCCATTGGTCCTTTCACCCATGGATCCCAACCTTTTTTTATGAAAATTTCATGATTTCAAGTTATACTACCTATGGGTATCTTTTCTTATGAAGTATGAACATAAATTATGTTGGGGTTTTATCAAGTATTGATTGATTATGCATGAATATCTCTTTTAAGCTTATTTCATGAGTTGATTTATGACTATTGAGATTATGCATGATTTGAGCTATGTAAATTATGAACTATGATGAACATTTGAGATGGATTTCATGATACCCAAGTTAGGTATTTTACTACTATATTGGTGGGTTAATTTTGAATTGATTTTACTCTTCTTGTTATACTTTTGAGTTTTATGATTTTGAACAAGTATCATGAACTCACCATGTGTTTGATGAAATTACATGACAAGAATTTTTAAGTTAATATTGAACTATTACATGATTTACAAGTCAAGTGACTTCATCATGTAGGGCTTTCAAGCATGTATTGAATTCATGAAAAGTAACTATGATTTTACAAGTATCAAGTTGAGCCCCATTTAAAGATTTTAACCTCTTGTGAGCCATTCATGTCAACGCAAGGGATCATGTATTTTATTATTTACTCTCACGTTCAAGTTAGGCTCACTAGTAGAGGTCAAGCATATTATGAGCTACTCATGTCCAGTTATCATATGTCTTACAACTTATTCATGTTATGATTAAAGTATGATTATTTCATGCATTTCGTGGGATTAGACTTAGCACCGATTGAGGCTTAAGATGGGGGGGGTCCTTATATAATGTCTTTTGTCGCTAAACTATGTTCTACCATAGGATTATATATTATTCCCTTGTTGTACTAGTGGATCCATCTAGTTCATGTTATCATGTTCGGTTTACCTTGGCAAGTAGATCACACTTCGCTAGAGGATATCATGCCCGGTCAACTATACCGAGGGGGTTTCATGCCTTAAATTCCAAGTTGTAGCTGCTTGGTCTATGTCGATTGAGGTTTCTTCCCACATATGTATGATATATTACGCAAGTTAAATGATTTACTAGCATGTTTTATTACAAGTATTGATCATGCATGTCATATTGAGATTATATATCCATTGATTATGATTATGCATTTAGAATACATTAGCTTATGTCTTTGTTGCATTGCACCCTGTCACGTCCCAAGCCTAGGGACTAGACGTGACCAGTGAATGGGAAACCCAGGGTGACCCCAAATAAGTCTTATAGCATATCATTATGCATCATTGGTCGTGGAAGCAATTAAAGTGACAATAAGAGATAAGCATAAACAAGGGGAATTGAGACTAAGGGTAAACTTCTATATCATAACCATCAAGAAACAAAAGAGAGTCAAGGCTCATAGCATAAATATATATATATATATATATATATATATATATATATATATATATATCATGTCCAATAGCACCTCTACTACTTGGATAATAGTGGGGGCCAAGACAAACAACCATGCTCACACTCAAAGCCAAAGTATACAATAGAGATAGAGTGTAGCAATACATAACATAAGAACATAGGCCAATGTTCTCGGAATGGAGGACTCAACAACTAGCTTGAATGATATCATACTAGCGACGTAGAGGAGGAGGAGGATCAAACCGTGCTCTGGTTCTGACAAGGTGACATCATGTAGGCATATAGCATGCATTAGTACGTTTGAATGTACTAAGTATTTGGGATGCAATACAACGAGGGATAGGTATCATAGTCAAAATGCATAAAGATAAGCAATAGATAGCATAGTAACAATATGACATGTATTATCAATGCATAATAAAACATGCTTACATAGAACATAATATATATGTAAGTGTCACAACCAAAACCTAGGGCCTAGGCTTGACACGGTGCAAGGGGAACCCGAAGGGACCCCAAGAAGGCCTCTTAGAACATCATTACACATCCTTGGTCATGGAAGAAATAATCAAGCACCAAGATAAAATAAAGTGGGACAACTGGGGGCTAATGGAAAGCACTTTCATACCATTGTAACACCCCACATTTTACATGTACTAATGCTATGTAAATGAATCATGTTATGGTTTGGTAAAATTAGCATCCATTCTTGAAAATGCTTGAATTTCGTGTTAGTGGGCGATATGTGATTCTAAATGCTTAAGAGGGTAGATGGTATATTAGTGTTGATGTTAAATTAAGGATATATCAGCCCTATAATAAGTAAATAATTGAGGTTATGGTATGATTTAATAATTTTGTAGAAGAGCCACTTATTTATAATTGATAGCCAAACGGAGTTGAGGCTAGATGCCTAATTTGTTCAAGTCCGATTATTAATAAATTTCTTGTTATGGTTGTAACTTTGGGCTATATTTTAGTGTCATAATGGACCTTATTTTCAGTCCAAGAAGAGTTTTAAAATTTCCTAATTACTCTACAAACAATTTGGCCTTTAGGACCCAAGACAAAGTAATAAGAAAGCTGGAAATTTGGCAGCAAAGTCCATCATATTTGTGACCCAATTAAGACCAATTCTTGGAGGATAAAATGCTGAATTATTAATGGATGTCAATATCACGTCTAAAGTAGAGTACAAAGCTGGTCAAACATATCATTAAAAACGAGCTAAGTGAAGCACTTAGTCTTCCCACTAAGAAATAATGCTTCAACTTTGTTAAAGTCATTTTTCTTCTTTATAATCCAATTTACCAAGATGAAAACTCAAGTTTTCTAAGTCTTATGAAGGGAGTACAGAACGTATAAGGCAAGGTAAGAACTTTCAATTATGTATTTAATATGATTTCTTCAAGAAAAACAAGAAGTATGTGATAGTATGTGAATCTGGAAGTTGCTGAAAATT
>JAABOM020062614.1:0-10147 GCA_011800125.2 Solanum clarkiae | reverse complement strand
ATACTGTCTACATATCAGCACTATAAAAATGAATTTATTAAACAATTGAAATTAATTACATGTATAATAGGATTACATACTAAATTACTATTTTTATATTTAAAATAATTGAAAAGCAGTTTTTAATATTTACTATTTTAAATTACATACTAAATTACTATTTTTATATTTAAAATAATTGAAAAGCAGTTTCTAATATTTACTATTTTAATTAATTTAATAGCAATTTGTAATAAGCAGGTGAATTATTCAGTTTTTAATAGGACTATTATATATTATTTTTAATATTTTAAATTGGTTGCACAAAAATTGAAAGATTCAAAAAGATATTTATTATTAAAATTTTAAAAAATAACAATTTATATTTTTAAAATTTAAATTGGGCTGCGGATAAGTTGTGCGGAATAACTAACCCGTAACCCCACATTTCCCAACTGCATGACACATTTCGTCTCCTTCTATAATTTTTCAACTGTTGATTACAGTTTTGAAATTTATCATTACAAAAATTACCACCTCTACAAAATAATATATAAGTAAATGAACATATTTAATGGAGAATATTTAAAGACTTATAAATTTATCTTCTCACTTTTTTCATGTTTCGAGATCTTTGAGTTTTTAACTTAAAGAAAATAATTATACAATTCTTACAATATTATTGGGCAACAAAAAAGAAGCAGAAAGATTTATAAGTATGAAATTCCTCAAATCCTAAATCTTGGATCAATTTTTTAAATTGTTAATTTCGCGCATCGACACGTACTATCTAATTAATTGAGTGCATAATATAATGAACTTTTTTCGTTCTTAAAGTGTATGCACAAGTATTTGAAATTTTACTTAATTTTCGCTCCTTTTTAATTAGTCTATTATCATATTCGAATTCACGACTTCTATTTATAAATTTTGCTATTTCTTATTTAATTTTCTCTTTCTTTGAATGTGGCTACATAGACAACGCTATCATATTAATTTCAGATGTTTATTATTTGTTGGTTTGTTTGATTTGTGTAGTGGGTTATGTATATGACAATTTATTGACACTAGAATGGACAAGAGGAAACTATATCTCAATGGTGTATATGACTAAATGTATATGTGTGTCTCACGCATAATTATAGCATATGGGTCGTTTAAGTAATGAATGGACAAATCTTAAAATTAAGTGCTTATTCATTATTTGTAAAAATGCTAAAGAGTTTTTTAATTTTGTGGAAGTCTTTTTCTTAAATTGTGTTGATATAAGAAATTTGAGTTTGTAATATTGATTTTTATGTAATGTAAATTTCTAAAAGAATTTTTTTCTTATCGTTCTTTTGTTGGTATAACTTTTAGGATAAAAATTGGTATATAAAAATTATTTAGTCCAAGCAGTTTATGTATGATAGAATTTTGAAAAGTAATAAATTATTAAAACTGAATAAGTTTTATGCTTAGAATAATCATAATTATAGAATTTTTCTTAGTTATTTCATTTTAATCTAACGGGTAAGGTGAAAGTATTTATGATTTTGAATAATATAAAAATAAATAAATAAATAAAATAATATTAAGAATTATTATTGTCAAATTTGTACAACGAGCTAAGTAGTGGTGTAGAAATTTTAGGAAAACAATTGTATATTACAATTACTTTAATTGAGCAATTTATATATGGTAGATTCTTGGAAAGTAACAAATTATTAAAATTGAATATGTTTTTTTTTTTTTTAATTTTATGTACTTCAACTAAACAATTCTATTCAACAAATAATGATTCTTATTACACATATTTAAAGTGTCTTTCTCTATTCTTGAATGAAAAACAAAATCTTTCAAAATTTGTTTTATTTAAAGTGTTTTTTGCTTATGAAAGGTTAGAGGCTTGGACACACGCCTTGGAGTCTAAAGGATTCAAATTGAGCAGGACCAAAACTGAATACTTGGAGTGCAAATTCAGCGCAGAGAGGGAAGAAGAAACGCTGAGGTGAGGCTTGACACTCACCCTATCCCCAAGAGGGATAAATTTAAGTATCTGGGGTCCATTATCCAGAGTAATGGCGATATCGATAAGGATGTCACACAACGTATTGGGGTAGCATGGACTAAATAGAGGCTGGCCTCTGGAGTATTGCGTGACAAAAATATACCACCCAAACTTAAGGGTCAGCTCTACAGAGTGGTAGTTAGACCAGCACTGCTGTATGGGATGGAGTGTTGGCCGACTAAAAATATTCATGCCCAGAAGATGCATGTCGCAGAGATGAGGATGTTGAGATGGATGAGTGGTCACACCAGAAGTGACAAGGTTAGGAATGAAGCTATTCACGAGAAACTGGACGTGGCCCTAGTAGAGGAAAATATGAGGGAAGCGAGACTACGCTGGTTCGGACATGTGCAAAGAAGGGGTATCGATGCTCCTGTTAGGAGGTGCGAGAGGTTGGTTGTGGGAGCTACTCGGAGGGGTAGAGGTAGACCAAAGAAGTACTGGGGGGAGGTGATCAGACAGGACATGGCGGAACTCAACCTCACTGAGGACATGACCTTAGATAGAAGGATGTGGAGGTCACGAATTAGAGTAGCAGGCTAAGCTCTTCTTCTTCTTCTTCTTCCTATTCTTTTCCGTGGTTGCCCCCTTCTTATTACTATTAGTATTTGTACTATTTTACTTGTATTAATCCTTTCTCTTCTCATTATCTAGCGTATGTATGTTAGTTTTATCATAGTTTTTACTGTCATATGCTATTCATTGTTAGTCGCACTTTGCTGTTTCCGTTACCTTACATTTCATTTTATCATATCTAGTCTATCTGCTTATGGGTTTTGAGCTGAGGATTTTAGGAAATAACCTCTCTACTTCTATAAGGTAGCGGTAAGGTCTGCGTACAATCTACCCTCCCCAGACCCCACTTGTGGGACATCACTGGGTATGTTGTTGTTGTTGTTGTAAAGTGTATTTTGCTTAAACTATTTGCAATCTATCAATACAAACTTATTTGGTAAAGGAATACTATTATCCTTAAAATAAAATCAAATTAAAAAAATCATCAGTTAAAATATTTCCAGACCATTTAGTACATAGTTAATACAAGTTTGTCAATAATTTATCTTTTATATTATGATAGCCGTTAAGCAAAAATATAGATAAATTCAAGAAATTTATCTAACAATTTAACTATAAATCATATTTAATAGAATTGTTGACTTATTTGTTTAACAAATTTTGGATATCCCTAGAATCGACCTTGTGCGTAACGTGTCTTCCCTTGCTCCGTTTGCAAATCCGAGACGGGTTTGTGATCAGTGTGAAAAATCGAGTCGGAGAATGATCTCGACTCGGCTTTAACTAAAAAAAAAATGAATTATTTTTGTCCAAGTGAGCTTAAAACAGTGGAGTTTCCGCGCCCTCTCCGCAACGCGGAGTGGACAAAAAATCACACTTAAGAATTTTTCAAAAATTTATGAAAAGTCGAGATCTCACGAAAATGTGCTAAAAAATACTAGTGCGCGTCGCGCACAAGTGTAAGAAGTAGGCAGTTTTCGTTTTCTTTTGGGCAGGGGCAATTTCGAATTTTTCCACATCCCATATCCTAAACTAAGTCAGTTTTAAGTCGAATTAAGTCCTAAAATATTTTCTTTCACGCATTCATTCACTCAAAACCCTTCCCAGAAACATTCAAGCGAAAAGAAAATCAAGAATTCTCTCCAACTTTTCAAGAAGTTCCTTCCAAGGTATATAAGGCCACACAAAAATTAATTTATTTTGAGAATAATTTAGAAAGCATGTGATACTTTTCATCCAACAAGTTTCAAGCCTTTGTTGAAATTGAGTTTACGTAAATCCTGTAAAGTTTAGTAAAATTTCTTGCGTATGTTTAGATTCTTGATAAAAAATGATGGTTCTTGATCCTTTAATGATTATTTAGTGTATTGACTTCAAGATTTAAAGCTATACATGATTTCTTGTGAATTTTATATGGGTTTTAAGAATACCCATACGGTTTATAGTCAAGATCAGTTAAAGAATTCTTTTCTTGAATCATTCTTGTACTTTAGCTGAGAAAACTATATGTTAAAGAATATTTGAGGTGATAATATATTTCAGTCAAGTAGAAGATTTCAGTGAAGAAGCTAAGAAAAGTTAAAGTTGGACTAAGTTCCCGAAAGATAAGATTTCAAGAATTCATTCTTTAAAAGTTATGAGCTATATAAGAATATTTTGGGAGTAGTATTAAGCACCGATTTGGGTGAGGGTAGAACAAATTACTCAAACTCATAAACTATGTAGCCAACATAGGATAAGATTGTACTACAGTACCTTCCTCATTAGCCACTGAGATGGCCCAATTTGGGATGGATCCATTCCTCTAGTTATTCTCCCCTACATCGGCAAAGTACGGGATAACTTTGGCAGTGTGGGCAAGATGCTATATCATCACAAAGCTCATAGTGGTAGTTGTCGGTTAGATAAACTCTTCAAGCTAAGAAATTAAGTTTTACTTATCAGTTTCAGCATGTTATTTTCAACATACTAGCCTTTATAATTATTGTTATTTAATTATGACTATGTTTATGTCTTTTGAGAAGCATTATGATATACTGTTTAAATGTTTTGGCTATCTTACATATGGTACATACCACGTACTGACATCCGTAGGACCTGCATCATTTTATGATGTAGACGCAGGTGACCGAGTTCCTTAGCAACCGCTCTATTGAGAAGTTAATAGCTTCCAGACAGTGGTGAGGCCTCTTTTCAGTCCGAGGCTCTTTGGTTCATGTTATGTTATTTCAATTTTATTTTAGTTCTGGCTACTTGGAGCCTGTCTCAGTGGACTTTTCAAACAATTTTAGTAGAGGTTCCATAGACCATGTGTTAGAATTTTCGTCTCTAGTTCATTCAGATATTGTTTCAAAGTTTTCGTATTCAGCTTATGCAGACAGTTTTAGATCATCTTATTGTTTTTATGATTTTTTTCACTATTATTAAGTCTTTCGCTGGTAAGTAGCCAGACCAGGTGGTATGCTAGGGAACAGGTATGGTTTTCGAGTACTGGCCACATTCGGGGTATAGGCTCGGGGCATGACAAATTTCGTATCAGAGCACAGAGTTCAAGAGTCCTAGGGAATCTATGGAACCATGTCTAGTAGATACCGTATTATGGGTGAGAAGTGCACCACATCTATAATAGGGAGGCTACGGGGCATTAGGAAGTGTCATCATTACTTGTTATTCTTTATCTCGTGCTACAGAGTATATCTCTGTGAAGTCTTTTCTAACTCGTGCATTCATGCTATGTTTTTTAGATCATGCCGCCTCGCAGAGCTAACGGACCAGTAAGGGGCAGAGGATGTCCAACTAGGAGAAACGCAAACCAGCATGGCCGAATTAAGGAGGAACCTAGAGGCCCAGTTGTTCCTGTGGAGTAGCCACAATAGGAAGACATTACTAATGTTGAGCTTTGCCAGGCCATTCAGACTTTGACTCAAGCAGTCACCACTCAGGGAAATCGCCAGGGAGATGGTAGGAATGATAGGGCGGATACCGCCCGAGTTAGAGAGTTTCTGAGGATGAACCCACCATAGTTCATGGGGTCTAATGTGAGGGAGGATCCTTATAACTTTATTGAGGAACTTTAGAAGGTATTTCAGGTGATGCGTACAGGTGATGCTGAGCAGGTTGAGTTGGCTGCCTACCAGTCTTAGAGTGGAGGGGTAGCTCCGTTTTTCCTAAGGGTCAGTTTGTCTCATATATCAAAGCTAGAAAGTTAATCTCCAAGGGGTGTATATACCACCTAGTCAAAGTTCAGGATTCTCGTGCCGAGGCACCATCTCTTCAGTCTGTTCCAGTTGTGAATGAGTTCCTAGAAGTCTTTCCTGAGGATCTTCCCAGAGTCCCTCCTGATAGGGAGATAGACTTTGGGATAGACACGCTTTCAGATACTCAGCCTATCTCCATTCCTCTATACCATATGGCTCCTTTGGTGCTAAAAGAGTTAAATATACAGCTAAAAGATCTCTTAGATAAGGGTTTCATTAGACCAAGTGTCTCACATTGGGGTGCTCCGATTCTTTTCGTGCGTAAAAAAGACGATTCTCTTCAGATGCGCATAGATTACCGTCAATTGAACAAGGTTACCATTAAGAACAAGTATCCTCTTCCCAAAATTGATGACTTATTCGACCAACTTCAGGGTGCTACCTATTTTCTAAGATAGATCTCAGATCTAGGTATCATCAGCTTAAAGTTAGAGAGAAAGACATTCCTAAGATAGCTTTCAGAACTAGATATGGTCATTTTGAGTTTCTGGTCATGTCCTTCGGGCTGACAAATGCACTAGCAGCTTTCATGGATCTTATGAACAGGGTGTTAAGGTCGTACCTAGATATGTTCGTGATTGTGTTCATAGATGTTATCCTGATCTACTCCCGTAATAAGGAGGAGCATGCAGACCATCTTAGAGTTATCCTTCAGACCCTTAAGGATCAGTAGCTACATGCTAAGTTTTCTAAGTGTGAGTTCTGGTTGGAGTCTGTGGCATTTCTTGGGCACATTGTGTCTGGTGTGGCTATCCAGTTTGATTCCCAAAAGATTGAGGCAGTGAAGAATTGGCCAAGGCCCACAAATCCCACAGAGATATGGAGTTTCTTGGGCTTGGAGGGGTACTACAGACGGTTTGTTAGAGGGGTTTTCTTCTATCTCAGCTCCCTTGACTAAGCTGACTCAGAAGAAGACTAAGTTCGAGTGGTCAGAAGCTTGTGAGAAGAGTTTCCAAGAGTTAAAGACTAGGCTGACTATAGCCCCAATCTTATCTCTACTAGATGGAGTTGACGATTTCGTGGTTTATTGTGATGCTTCCAAGGTTGGCTTGGGTTGTGTATTAATGCAGGGAGGCAAGGTGATAGCATATGCCTCCAGACAACTTAAGATTCATGAGAAGAATTACCCAACTCGTGATCTTAAGTTTGCTGTGGTGGTGTTTGCTCTTAAGATCCGGAGATAATACCTTTATGGTAGGCACGTGGATGTATTCACGGACCACAAGAGTTTGCAGTATGTGTTTGGCCAGAAGGAGCTGAATATGAGACAGAGGAGATGGTTAGAGTTGCTGAAAGACTATAATATGAGTATCCTCTATAATCCAGGTAAAGCTAATGTAGTTGTTGATGCTCTTAGTAGGGTGACCATGGGGAGCACAACCTATGTTGAGGCTGAAAAGAAAGAGTTAACTAAGGAGGTTCACAAACTAGCCCGTTTAGGGGTGCAGATTGACGATTCTGACGAAGGTGGGGCCATTGTCAGAAATGGGTCAGAGTCATCCTTAGTGGTAGAAGTGAATGAAAAGCAAGACAGGGATTCCATCCTTCTCCAACTGAAAGAAGATGTTCAGAAGTAGAAAGTACTAGTGTTCTGAAAAGGGGGAGATGGTGTCCTGAAATACCAAGGCAGGTTGTGTGTGCCAAATGTTGACGGCCTTAGAAATAGGATCTTAGATGTGGCTCATAATGCCAGATACTCTATCCAACCTGCTGCAACAGAGATGTATAGAGACTTGCGAGAAGTTTATCGGTGGGGTGGTATGAAGGAGGACATTGCAGAGTTCGTGTCTAGAAGTCCAAATTGCCATCAAGTTAAGGTTGAGTACCAAAGGCCTTGTGGTGTAGGCGAGAACATACAGATTTCAAAATGGAAATGGAAGATGATTAATATAGACTTCATAACAGGTTTGCCTCGATCCTGTAGATAACATGATTCGATATGGGTCATAGTAGACAGAATGACCAAGCCAACTCACTTCCTACCTGTCAAGACGATGATACAACTGAAAATTATGCCAGACTTTATCTTAAGGAGATTGTTAGGGTGCATGGTGTCCCTATATCCATTGTTTCAGACAGAGGAGCTCAGTTTGCAGCACATGTTGGAAGTCCTTTCAGAAGGGGCTAGGTACAAAGGTAAATCTTAGCACAACTTTCCATCCACAGACAGACGAGTAAGCAGAGCGAACTATACAGACCTTGGAAGATATGTTGAGGGTGTGTGTGATAGACTTTAAAGGTGATTGGGATGATCAATTACCTTTGATTAAGTTGTATTATAATAACAACTTTCAGGCCAGCATACAGATGGCACCATATGAGGCTCTTTATGGTAGAAGGTGTAGATCATCCATAGGGTGGTTTGATATTGGTGAGGCAGGATTGATAGGACGTGATCTAGTCTATCATGCTATGGAAAAAGTGAAGGTTATCCAGGAGAGGCTCAAGACAGCTCAGAGCCGACAAAAGTCTTATACAAATGTTAGAAGAAGAGACTTGGAGTTCGAGGTAGACGATTGGGTGTACTTGAAGGTGTCTCCAATTAAGGGAGTTATGAGATTCGGAAAGAAGGGGAAACTCAGCCCACGATATGTTGGCCCTTACCAGATCCTAAAGAGAGTGGATAGTGTTGCTTACGAGTTAGAGTTACCAGCGGAGTTGAGCTCTATGCACTCAGTGTTTCACATTTCAATGTTTAAGAAGTGCTTGGGAGATCCCTCTCTTGTGGTCCCAGTTGAAAACGTGGGGATTAAGGATAATTTGTCATATGAAGAGATTCTGGTACAAATATTAGACCGATAGGTTCGCAAATTGAGGACCAAGGAGATCGCTTCGGTGAAGATTCTGTGGAGGAACCAATTCGTGCAAGAAGCCACATGGGAAGCAGAAGCAGATATGAAGGCCAAGTATCCACACTTGTTCGTTGGCCTAAGTAAAGATCTTGAAGTTAAACTTTCGTATTTCACCTTGAAGGTTTATATTTATTATGTTAGAGAATCTGGTGGTTTGAGCTAGCTTTGTCTGTATCGTTATCATTCGAGGACGAATGATCCCAAGGGAGAGATATTGAAACACCTTGAAAAATGATGAAAATACCCCTAGAATCGACCTTGCACGTAACATGTCTTCCCTTGCTCCGTTTGCAAATCCAAGATCGGATTTGCGATCAGTGTAAAAAATTGAGTCGAAGAATAGTCTCGACTCGGCTTTAGCTCGAAAAACGTGAATTATTTTTGTCCAAGTGAGCTTAAAATAATGGGGTTTTCATGCCCCATCCGCGATGCGGAGTGGACTCAAAGTCACTCTAAAGAATTTTTTGAAAATTTATGAAAAGTCGAGATCTCGCAAAAATGTGCTAAAAAGCACTAGTGCGCGTCCGGTACTAGTGTAAGAAGTAGGCCGTTTTCATTTTCTCTTGGGGAGGGAAAATTTCGACCTTTTTCACACCCCATATCCTAAACTAAGTCAGTTTTAAGTCGAATTAAGTCCTAAAACGTTTTCTTTCACGTATTCATTCGTTCAAAACCCTTCCAAGAAACATTCAGACGTAAAGAAAATCAAGAATTCTCTCCTAAGAAAATCAAGAATTCTCTCCAACTTTTTAAGAAATTCTTTCCTAGGTATATAAGGCCATACAAAAACTAATTTATTTTGAGAATACTTTAGAAAGCATGTGATACTTTTCATCCAACAAGTTTCAAGCCTTAGTTGAAATTGAGTTTACGTAAATCCTATAAAGTTTAGTAAATTTTTTTACGTATGTTTATATTCTTGATATAAAATGATGGTTCTTGATGATTTAATGATTATTTAATGTATTGACTTCAAGGTTTAAAGCTATACATAATTTCTTGTGAATTTTATATGGATTTTATGAACACGCATACAGTTTATAGTCAAGATCAATTAAAAAATTCTTTTCTTGAATCATTCTTACACTTTAGCTGAGAAAACTATATGTTAGAATATTTGAGGAGATAATATATTTCAGTCAAGTAGAAGATTTCAGTGAAGAAGCGAAGAAAAGTTAAAGCTGGGTTAACTCCCTGAAAGATAAGATTTTAAGAATTCATTCTTTAAAAATTATGAGCTATATAAGAATGTCACACCCCACCCTGGGGTCGTGACCAGTGCCCGATAGGGGCGCAATCACATACTAAACCAAATTCCTTTATAACCTAGTCTGGAATTCTACTGAAATTTCGGCAGAGTTTCTTCTGTTTTATTGATTAACCGCACCTGCAGCAGCTCCCAGAACATACAGAAACATATACACATAAATATAAAAGCGGGCCGACAAGGTCACCGCTGCGGTCCTGCCGCCTAATAAACATGTTACGCATAT
>JAABOM020062613.1:0-10147 GCA_011800125.2 Solanum clarkiae | reverse complement strand
TATCTTTCAATTACCTTTGAGATGATTCTTTTGGTGGCCATAATATTGGAGCTGTAGGACTGTATATGTAGCATGTGGCATGTGGATACTCACAAAAGACAATATGACAATGAAAAGAATACATTACACAAATGATGAAATGCGTGTGAAATGGAACAACTCATGAACTTTATTTTTTAACAGGAACTCATGTAACTTGGTACCCAAGCATGTTTGTAGATTTGAGGGTGACTACATATGGAATCATATGAACATATAAAAGAGTGGAGACATGGTTAATAGTTGTGTGGAGTTGGTGAATGCCTTTATGTACCAAGAAGAGATCTATGTTTCATGCCAAGTGATACGAAATCAACTAACCTTACATACCTCGTCATTGGACCTTGTTACTATCTCAAGATAACCTTCCCTTCCTCCAAATACTTATCTACAACATAGTAAGGGATAAAAGTAGCATTAGTAGCAAATAGACGCATCTTGGTAGCCCAATTACATAACAAAACAACACACGGGCAGCAAGCGGGTGTTTATAAACCCGAGCACATTCCTTTAACTTTTCCGTCCCTAATCGTATTTTCTAATACTCATTAGCATGTACACATCATGTATAGCCTATTTAAATACCATAAAAGTCTTACAATATCCCACAAATCACAACACATTATAATTCCAAACAATCTGAAAATGGACAGCATAACGTTACCTTCCTTCGCTACCTTTCGATGTCGACAACTCCAAAACTATTCCAACTTTAACCAAACTGTTTCAGCAACATTTACGTATATAACCAGACCTAAAAAAGTCTTCTAAAATCACTTAATAAGTCATTAAGGACTTGATCTAATATCCTTATTTACAACGGCCCGCAAGTTCCAATCAACATGACGCATAAGATAACACAATAAAACGCGCTTGTTAAATGAAACCAAAATCAGGGCAGCAACCTTAGAGTGAGGTTTATAACTCAAACCATGTTAATAAAACCAAGTTATCTTCACAATACAACTCAAAAACTATAGAGAAATCACCAAAACAAAAGGAAAAGGTGCAGCAACTTTCAGCACATAATCTGTCCAACAATTTCAGCAAGCATAACTAGTATCTATCTCTTGTTTTTCGTGATGAAACTATACTAAATACTCAACTATAATTACTCACCTTTGTCTTCAAGGTTTATATGTTCCTTAAGAACCCTAAAAGAGTCGTTTGGCTGCTTCACAAAGTTGAGAAAAGTTGAGAGGAAACTTAGAGAGCAAATATGATTTTTGTGAGGTTAAGTTGAAAAATGATTTTTGGGAGCTACTTTGGCCCATTTTTATAGTGTGATTTGGCCGAACTAATGAGGCGTTCTCATCCTTAATTCATGGAGTAGGTGATGCAGCTCCTTTCTCCTTTCATTTACACCTTTTGGGGCTCCAAATAGGTTGGACTTGGGCTGCCTATTTTCAGCTTTCTTGTTCACTTGAGTTGGGCCTAAAGTATCCAAGAACTTGTGATGTCTTTGGGCCTTTTTAGTTATAATTCTTGGGCTGATCATATAGCCTATTTATGATGCTAAAACATGGGCTAAAGTTTCACCATTAACACGGATTTTGTTCGTAGTCGTACTTGGACAAATTCGACGTTGGGCGTCATCTCCGTTTAGGTAGCCAATTTAAACTAAGCAAGTAGGTGACTCACCTAATAGTTTATTAAGTCCTACAAGCACCTCAATTCTTTCACTTCATTTGAGGTCGTACTCTCCACAATTTGACACAAAACAAGTATACACTCGACCCTCTTAAGCGTTAGACGCACATATAGCCCATTAACACAAGATTCAAGCACTTTTGAAAATTAGCGCTAATTTGACCAGACAATGTCATATTTCATTCTAATTGTACTAGTGTTGTAAGGTGTGGGGTGTTACATTAGATCTCCTTAAGGATTATGATATGAGTGTGCATTATCGTCCCAATAAGACTAATATTGTGGTTGATGCTTCGAGTAGGGTATCAAAGGGCAGCTTAGCACATGTTGGTGATAATGGCAAGGAGGTGGCCAGGGAGGTCCATCAGTTGGATGGATTGGGGGTTACGTTGGAAGAGGTTGACAATGGTGGTGTAGTGGTTATTAATAGATCTAAGTCCTCATTGATTAAGGAGGTAAAGGCAAAGTAAGACCTTGACCCCGCCTGGGTAAAGTTAAAGATCTTAGTGAGAGATAGTAAGGGGTGGAGGTTTTCTCCAAAGCGGGAGATGGCAATCTTAGGTACCGACATAGGTTGTATGTGCCTAGTGTTGATGGCTTGAGAGAGAAGATTCTTGAAGAGGGTCATAATTCTTCCTATTCCATTCACCCCGGTTCTACAAAATGTATAGAGATTTGAGAGACGTGTATTGGTGGGGAGGTAAAAGAAAGACATTGTTAAAATTGTATTTGGTTGACATAATTTCCAACAAGTGAAGGCCGAACATCAAGATCTGGGTGGCCTATCCCAAGATATTGAGATCTACTTAGATGTGGGAGAAAATTAACATGGGTTTTGAGGTTGGGTTACATAAGACTAGAATTTGTTTTGATTCCATTTGGGTTGTGGTTGATAGAATGACAAAGTTGGCTCATTTCCTACCAGCTAAGTCAACATATGGTGCCGAAGATTATGCTAGATGAGCGCAATTGAAATTCCTGGATTCATGAGTTGGTTGGATTGCACGGGGTGCCTTTATTTATCATATCGGATCATGGTGCTCAATTTACTTCACACTTTTGGATAACCTTCCAAAGAGGCCTTGGTACCAAGGTTAAGAATAATACAATGTTCGGATGGCCAAGCCAAAAGAACTATCCAAAATCTTGAGGATATACTTAGAGCTTGTTTATTGGAATTTAAGGGTAGTGGGAATGATCATGTTCTACTGATTGAGTTTTCCTATAACAATAGTTATCGTGCAAGCATTGGTACGGCTCCTTTTAAGGCCCTTTATGCTAGGCATTATACATCACTGGTTGGGTGGTTTGAAGTAGGAGAGATAGCTTTGTTAGGTTCAAAGTTTTCTACAGAGGTCTTAGAGAAAGTGAGTTTGATTAGAGAGAGGTTGCCCAAAGTCATCAAAAGTTCTATGCTGATGTAAGAAGAAGGGATCTTGCCTTTTAGATTGGTGATTCATTCTATTTGAAGGCATCACCCATGAAGGGTGTGGTTCATTTTGGTAAAAATGGTAAAATGAGTCCAAGATATGTGGGTCCTTATAGGGTGTTAAGGAGGATTGGTAAGGTGTCCTGTGAGTTGGAGTTGCCTAGTGGAATGGATATGGTTCATTCGGTCTTCCATGTGTCTATGTTAAGGAAGTGTATGGGTAACCCAAATGCAATTGTACCATTGGATGTTGTGGGTGTTGTTGAAGACAATTTTACTTATGAAGAGGTTTCGTTAGATATTTTGGATAGACAAATGAAGAATTTGAGGAACAAGGATGTTGCTTCCGTTATGGTCCTTTGGAGGAATCAACAAGTTGAGAGTGCTATATGGGAAGCTGAGGTGGACATGCAAAAGTGATATCCCTATCTCTTCCATTCTACTCACGCCTAAGGTACTCATCTATGTTCCCTATGTGATTTCAAGTCTTAAGTTTCAGCTCTCATGTCATTTGCATACATTGATATTTAAATTGACACGTTCATGGTGATTTTGGCACTTTTGTTGAGATTTTTCAAATGGTGTTTAAGTGCATTTGTTGCATTCTTATGTGGGCTGAAATTATCTTGTTTACTTATCTTATAAATGTTTCTTTGACATTCAGGGATGAATGTTCCCAAGGGAAAGATATTGAAACGACACCAAAAAGTGTCCGTAAATGTGCCTCGAAAGTACCCATAATCGTAATTTTCATATATCTCAAAATTCATGTGTGATATCAAAAATCCAACTTTATATTCTTGATCGAGGTCAAAATTTAGTGGGAAATCCGACCCTAATTTTAGATCAACCATAGTACAATTTGATTTTCCCAAGTTTGCGCAAAACAGTGGGGATATGCATTCCCTTCGCGATGCGGAGCCATCGTGGAGTAGTTCATTTTGTTGCCAGCTTTCTAATATCAGTAAAAGGCTTTGGGATCTTGGGCAAGCCTTCCTACGCATAATAACACCTATACATAGTCATTTTGCAACCTCATATCATTAAAGACATTCCCCAAAACCCTCTCTAACACTTAGCCAAATATTCTACCCAAATTCAAGTGTCTCAATCTCATTCCGATCTTAAGGATTTCATTCAAGCTTCAAGTTCTCATTCCAATATTCATCAAGGAAATCTCCAAAGTTGAGGTATGTGGGTTTCAACTATTAGGTCCTTTCACCCATTGTGCCCAACCTTCCTTTTTATGTAAATTGCATATTTTCAAGTTGATTTATCTATGGGTACTTCTTACTGTGAATTTGACTATAAACTATGTTTAGATTTCACGAAATGTGGATTGTTTAGGCATATTGAGCTATGAATCTATGTTTTATGATGAGATTTGATGAAGCATTTCAATATATCTTGCATGAGGGTGTTACCGAGTGTTGGTGGGTTGATTTACATTAAGTTTTCTCGCATGATTCATAGCATTACACACACGCCAAGTGTTTGATAATATGTCTGGCTAAGGGTTTTTGAGTTATTGATGGTCTATTGCATGGCTTATGTGTTAAGAGGCTTTATGATGATGAAATAAATGTATGAATATGTTGATTTCATGAAAAGTATCTATAGCGTTGCAAGTCACCAGACCTTATTGATGGGGTGCTATACCTCAATCACCATGGATAGTAGAGTGTGACAACGATAAATTAGTTGAGGAGTTCATACCTCAATCACCATGGATGGTAGGGTGTTATAACCATCAACCAATTGGATGGTTGATACCTCAATCACCATGAAAGCTAGGGTGTGACAACCATCGACCAATTAAGGGGTTGATACCTCAATCTCCTTTTCAAGGGGGTGGTAGGGCTTGGATTCTATAATGATAGTCTCTTACTACAAATGTAATATGTTCTATATAAGTATGTTTTCTTCAAGCATCATTCATGCATGTCATATTTCTATGTTCCTATCTATTTCCTAATTATGCATTTCGATTGCGTTGCCTATCTTTTGTTGAATGGTATCCTATATACTTAGTATATTCAAATGTACTAACACATACTCTATGTCTATATGATATTATCATATAGGAACCGAAACTCCACTTGATCATCCTCCTCCTCCATGTTTCTAGTAATACTTGGTGAGTCTTCAACTCCGAGGACGATGTCTTTGATCTTATGTTATGAAAAGACTTTCTTTCCTTTGGTGTATGCATTTGACTATGAGTGCCAGCCCGAAAGGTTGTCCTGGACCCTGCTAAACTCTAAGTCTAGAGGTGTTGTTGGACTAGTTATGTAATGATGCTTTGAACTTTGACTCTCTCGACTCTTGTATGCTTTTAATCCATGAAAGACACCCTTAGCTCCTTAATCCTTCTTTTATGTTGTCTTGTTATTATTTACTTGCTTCTGCGAACAAGGATGTGTAATGATATGCTAAGAGGCTTGTTTGGGATCCCTTCAGGTTCCTCATTCTTTGTGTCACGTCTAGGCCCTAGGTCTGGGCTGTGACAGTGGCATAATCTAAAAGATCAAAAGACTACCAATTAGAGATAGGAAATGTTATTTCAAATATAAGTGACGACATAGAATATGAATTAGTGAACCATTTCAAAAAATTCCTCATAACCTCTTATTCATAGTGGTGACATGCCTCACAACCATGAACAAGACTCTACACGACATGATGTGTTAGATTTATAAGGAATATTTGCAAACCTAGTTCTCTAATACTAAGCTTTTTTATGCCCTAATCCAAGGTCTTAGACATGACAAGGCGAATGGGAACCTAAAGGGATCCAAAAAAAGCATCTTAAGCATACATAGCACATGCTTGGTTTTGCGGAAGCATAGAAGAGAAACAAACACGTAACACATAATTTATAAATGGAAATGAGGCTTTAGACTCATGCTATGGGGATGTTGTAGAGAAGAGGATAAGCATGAATCACATAACAAATAAATCTAAAGGGTGGGTCAATATGACTCACAATATGGGGACAACTAGAGACTTAGGACTTTCATCTCATTCGTACAATAAGAATTTAACACAAAAGGGAAATAAGAGACTAAGGGAATACTTTTTCATAATACAAAAGCATAAAGAGTCAAGCTCAAATGTCCTCACATAACCATATCCAACGACACCACAAATAATGAACAAAACAAGGGCCAAGACATCTCTTGGGCTCACCCTCAAAAGATTGTATCAGAAAATAGACAAGTTCTAAATAAGGCATAAAAGTAAATGAATGTTGTCCCTGGAAGTGGAGGACTCACCAATAGCAAATCTTCACTCTAGCTGGCTAGCCACTTGGAGGAGTAGGATGGAAAGGAACTTCGCTCCCTACATGGTTAGAATATGTAGGCAAAAAGTATGTCTTAGTACTTGGAATATACTAAGTAGCAAGGTGCAAATGAATCAAAGAACATAAGCCACAATTAAACAATATGTATAGTCTTAATCAATGGATATAAGCTCAATATTTCATGCGTGCTCAATTCTATGGTCAAAAATACATAAGGATTCATCAAGTCATATAACATATCATATATATATATGGGAAAGGACCATAACCGACATGTATGACCAAGCAAGCTACTACTTGGAATCCAGATGTTCACTCCACACTAGGCTAGGAGTAATATATCTTGCCAAGGTAAAGCAAACATTCACCTTATGAGAACTCCCCCATTTTGAAAAGAGCTTCATAATCACCTCATGGGAACACCACCCTTTTTGATATACATATAATATCAACCTGTTGGGAACACCACCCTTTTTAGTATTTAATCTACATGTATCTTATGAGAAGACCACCTTATTTTGTCAATCATGCAACTTAAGATATATGGATCCATTAACTAATTCACAATCCTATGGTGGAAACATGGTTATGATACAATGGTTATGTACCAGTGTCCACTCCATGCTAGGTCATAATCCCAAGGAATATTCAAATCATACTTATAGACAAGATATGCAAAACATCATAGTATCATAAAATTTTCATAGAGTATCTCATCAAAACCATAGTTTCATTACATCAATATAGGGCTTCATAACTTTTGTAATGATTTATCATTTTATAATATACATAATAGCCCTTCAATTCATATCATTCATGATTTAATATAACTTGCCATAAGGCCTTCACATTCATAGATGCTTGGTTTATATCTTTATTTAAATCATGGTAGGTGAATGTACAAACTTTGAAACCATGCAAATCATGAGTAAATGCCATGAGAATTCCAAATAGAATCATTTATTCATTATTCAAGGAACCCACCAAACCATAGTAAATCTTTTGTCAGGGAAGCATCAAACCTTTATACAAATAATGGATTTCACATGGCATTTCATGGCTTAATCCAATAAAAAGGTGTATCATCATAAAATGCTTCATATTTTTATCATATAAAAGGCATCACAAAATCATCATGTAATACCATAACTTGGGGAATCACAAAGGGAAGAAGAATGATTGAGCTTGTGGAGGAAAGGTCTCCATAATCAAAACCCATATACCTTAGTTATAGGAGATGAACAAACCTTAAAAAATGATGAGAAATTCAGAACCTTGGATTGTACCTTATTTCTTCAAACCTTGGGGGAAACTTGAGAGTGTTTTAAGACTTAGAGGATTTTGTAATGGAGTGTAATAAAGTAAATTAGGGTTATGAAGGTTGATGGGTGGCCCTTTGAAGGTCAACACAACATAGTATAGGTATAAGACAACACGACAGGTCAAATTCGCTCCCATAAGAATTTTACCAGATAGGACCACCAGACCTCGTTTATGGGTCGTGGTCTAATCTGCAGTCTTGTATGATGATATTTCAAAATTTTAGAAACTATTTCTCTGATTCACATTCCACAACACGACTTACGCTTGTAAAACACTTTACAACCTTCTGATAAGTCATACATCCCAGTTAAGAAATTATCACTTTCACTAAGACTAACCTTTAACCCTCGAGCACTACTTACGGCCCATGTAACTACTTATGGCCCATAGAACCCCTTGTAACAACTGGTACTTAAAACATTTCCACGAATCTTTTCTTGGACTTTTCATACTTTCGTGGGTGGGGCCTTACATACAATCATCCCTTGATCAAGTTCAGTTGATTAGATGAGAGGGATGATATCAAATCCTGTTAATTAATATCTTTTCGTGTTCATTGCTGTAATATCCCACACCTTACACTACACCATTAATACTATACAAATGAAATATGTCATGATTTGGTCAAACTAGCACAAGTTTTCAAAAGTGTTTGAATCTCGCATTAATGGGCTATTTGTGCGTCTAGCGCTTAACAGGGTCGAGTGTATACATGTTTTGTGTTGAGATGAGGTGATTACGGACTTAAAATGAAGTGAGAGAATTGAGGTACTTGTAGGACTTAAAAGCAAGGAGGTGAGCCAGTTACTTGCTTAGCTTAAAATTGCTAACTAAACGGAGGCGAGACCCGGCTTCAAGACTGTCCAAATTTAATTATGAATAAAGTCCATGTTAATGGGGTATCTTTGGCCCATTTCTTAGAATCATAGATGGACCAAATGTTCAGCCCAATAGAAGTATTAAAAAGGGGCGCAAAGGCAATACAAACACTTAACAATTTGGGCCCAAGACAAGTGAACAAGAAATCTGAAAATTGGCAGCCCAAGTCCAATTAAGTTGGTGCTCCAAAAGGGCCAAATGGAATGGCCAAGGATCTGCATCACCTACTTGGTGATGCAAGTCTTAGGTAGCCTTAGTAAGTCGGCCAAGGAGCAATTTTAAAAAGTCTTAGATCAGCTCCACAAGTCATATTATCTTAAACACAAAAGAAAAGTCAGATTTTGCTCTCAAACTCTCTCAACACTTCTTCACTTGCAAACCAGAAAAAAGAGAACTTCTAGGGTTCTTATACAAGCCACACACCTTGATGTAAGTGGTAAGTTTGTACATGTGATTATTATGGTTTTATCATGAAAAAACAAGACATAGCTGCTGCATACACTTGCTGAAATTGTTGGACAGATTGTGTGCAGAAAATTTCTGAACATTTTCCTTTTTGTTTTGGTGATTTCTCTATGGTTTTCAAGTTGTATTATGAAGAGAAATTAGTGTTATTGACATGTTATAAGTTATAGACACTATACTATGGTTTCTGCCCTGGTTTTACTATGAAAAACAAGAAGTACATGTTAGTGCGATTGTGCTGGAATTTCTGGACAGATTGCGTGTTTGGGGTTCTTGTGTACTTTCTTGTTAATTTACAGGTTTTCCTCTTGTTGGATGGATTTATAATGTATTAGTACTTAGTTATGAAGCAAATACAGGTTTTAAAATAGTGTAAAAAGGCTGATTAACTGCTGTTACAGTTCCCAAAAGTGAGTCATTATATGATATCGCAATCATGTGCTTCGTATGAACTTGGGGACTATTGGAAAGCAAGTTGTTGCTTCATGTCACTAATAACTTGTTGGTTGCTGTTCTGAGGCTGTTATATATCTGCTTATATGTGTAAATGTTGGTGGAGAAGTTTGGTTAAATTTGGAATAGGTTTGGAGTTGTCGACGTTGAATGGTAGCGAAAGAGAGGTAACGTTATGCTGCCCGTTTTTATATTGCATGGGATTGTGAGGTGTTGTGTTTTGTGGGCTGTTTTAAGGTTGGTGTGGAATTATAACAGGCTGAACATGATGTGTATAAGTGAATGTGCGCTAAGTAGTATGGTTAGAGTCAAAATGGTTAAAAGGACACGCTATGGTTCGTAATTGCCGCTTGCTGCCCGTGTGTTGTTTTATTATTTAATTAGGCTACCAAAGTGTATTTATTGGCTGCTAATACTAGTTCTATCACCTATTATGTGGTAGATAACTGTGTGAAGGAAGGAAAGGTTGTTTGGAATAGTAAAGAGGTCTGACGACGAGGTATGTAAGGTTATTTGATTTCTTATCAGTTGGCATGAAACATAGATCCTTCCTTGGCACGTAAAGACACTTACCAACTCCGACATAACTATTCACTATGTCTCCA
>JAABOM020062612.1:0-10148 GCA_011800125.2 Solanum clarkiae | reverse complement strand
TGGTTTCATTTGAGTTATTACTTTATATACAGTATATCCTGCCTTACATACTCAGTATATTATCTCATACTAACGTCTCTTATGGGGGACCTGCATTTCATACTGCAGGTACAGGTGCTAGTAGATCTCCCCAGTAGGAGTACAGGACATTCAACTGTGGTTACTAGGCTCCAGGTTGCTTCAGAGCTTTGCATGTCTAGAGCTTATATGTTTATATTGTATAGTTAGTTGAGGCGGGGCCTGTCCCGATCCTTATAAGATGTTTCTCTCTATTTAGAGGCTTTGTAGACTATGTAAAGCACAGTGAAGTCATGTCTCCCACTTTAGACAGCGTGGCCCCAACGGCCTAGTCATACGCATTTTCTTTTGGCTTGTTATATTATCACTATTTATCTTCTTAAAGGCATGTCAAATGTAGAAACCCCTTATAATATGTATATAATGCATATAATTACAGGTTGGTTCTCCCGAGCCTTATCGGCAACGGGTGCCGGTCCGCCCTACGGGACTTTGGGGTGTGACATACATCTTCCCACTTCCAAGTAGGAATTTCAATATTTTGAGTGAATCCACCGGGCCTTTGATGATCTACCTTCACTTGTTGATAATTTGGGCATTCGGATACAAACTTGCTAAATCCTTCTCCATACCGCTACCAATACACTTCCCACAAACCCCAACACATCTTAGTAGATCCTAAATTAGTAGAATAATTAGGGTTATAGGCTTCACTCATGATCAACCTCCTAAGATCATCTATATCCAAAAAAACATAGCCGATATTGATATGGAAGCACATCATCCCAACTTGGGAGAAAACCTCTATCTTCTTTTTGGAAACCAATCTCTTCAATGTCACGACCCAGGCCTAGGGCATAGATGTGACCGGCGAATAGGAAACTCAAAAGAACCCCAAACAAGCCTCTTAACATATCATTACACATCCTTGTTTGCGAAAGCAATGTAAAATAATACAAGAAACTTAAACAAGAGGAATTGGGACTAAGGGAGAGAGATTAATACTTAAGTAACATGTAAACATTTAGCAAGCAAAGGCAAGGGACTAAGGGAAAGCTTTCGTAACATTAACACCAAGATACTAAGACTCAAGGCTCATAACATAGATAGATAGCACGTCTAACAACACCTCTACTACATAGATAGGAGCAGGGGCCAAGACAAAGCAACCGGGCTCACCCTCGCATAAAAATAGAACACAAAGAAGAGTGTCTCAATATATAATAAGAGAAACATAGACTAGGGTCCCCGAAGTGGAGGACTCACCAACTAGCTTGAGTAGCACCGAACTAGCCACATAGAGGAGGAGGATGATCAACTTGGGCTCCGATTCCTACATGGTGATATCATGTAGGCAAGAGTATACGTTAGTACATTTCAATGTACTTAGTATGTAGGATGCAATGCAATAAGAGATAAGAATCATAATCAAAATATATAACAGTAAGCAATATACATAATATAACAATATGGCATGTATGATCAATGCTTAAGTAAATCATGCTTAAGTACCTCATACTTATATAGGATATCATATATGTAGAAGAGACTAAGCTAGCTCTCCAAGGTACAAACCCCTCTGAAGGTTGGTGATGATGCCACCCCATCACTTAGGTGGTGAGGTACACACCCCTCACTAGGTTAGTGATGATACCGCCCTATCACTTAGGTGGTGAGGTACAAACCCCTCACTAGGTTAGTGATGATGTCGCCCTATCACTTAGGTGGTGAGGTACAAACCCCTCACTAAGTTGATGAGTACAAACCCCCATCTAGGTTGATGATGATGCCACCCCATCAACCTGGTGGTGAGGTACAAACCCCTCACTAGGTTGATGAGTACAAACCCCCATCTAGGTTATCAAGGCCCTAGCTCCTTGATTGGCTATCAAGGTACTAACCCCCCGATAAGGTTATCTAGGCTCTTAGTCCCCCCGGATCGAGCATGGTCTAATGCAATACTTTATATAGAATATATCATATAATTATGTTCATTCCATCATCATAACATCAATCGTATCATATCTCATGCTTTGGATCTTCAAATCTTCAAGAAACCACATCCGAACATTTTATTAAACACTTGGTGGGTGTGAAATGGTAGTATAAAACCATGAAATATAGAGATGAAATCATGCAAGTAAATCCATTGTAAAATCATCAATCAACACCTTGCAACACGCTCAAGCAATACACATCAAAACCCCTCATTGAATCTTACAATAGAGCCAAGATTTATAGCTCAAAACATAGCAAAACAATCACAACTTTACATAACTTTAACATAGTTCATAGACATGTTCATACTAGTAAACCCATTAGTAAAATCAACTTTAAATCATGAAAATTGAGTAAAAAAAGGAGATTAGGGAACCATGGGTGAAAGGATCCAATGAATAAAACCTACATACCTTAGTTTTGGAGATGGAGACTTGAAGCTTGGAGATGGAGACTTGAAGCTTGAAGGAGAACCTTGATGAAATCCTTAAGATTGGTATTGAGTTTTGAGACTTGAATTTAGGGTGAAATATGAGTCTAAGTGTTTGAGAGGATATTGGAGAATGTTAATGATGATACAACGGTGAAATAAGGCTAAGTATAGGTATTTTCACACATGGGAGGACTTAGGCCTAATACTTAAAAGACTTGGACCGAAAACTAAAACCGGACCATTTTTGTATAGGGGCGCGTTGCGTGGAGGGCGCGCCTGGACACTGTTTTGGGCTCACTTTGAAAATTTATATTTTTCTACAGTTTCTCTAAAATAGGTATTAGAACCCTTTCCTCATAAATTTGACCCCCTGAACAAGAATGTAAATTCGAATTTTCAAAATGACGTATGAATTTTGAGATATATGGAAATTACGATTCCGAGCACTTCTGAGGCACATTTTTGAGTACTTTTCGTGGTCGTTTCAATATCTCTCCCTTGAGAACATTCGTCCCTGAACTTCAGAGAAACATACAAGAGAAGAGTAATGATGAGGAGATCAGCCCCAACAAGAATGCAACAAATATACTTTAAAACACCATTTTCAAAATCTCAGCATAAGTGTAAAATCATTGTAAACTTGCCAACTTAAATATGGATGCATATGAATAACATAGGGCTGAAACATACGTCTTGAAATCTTAGAAATGGACTTGACGTGTTCCCATAAGGTTGAATAGAATGAAAGAGATATGAATATTTCTTTACCATGATTGCCTGGCTCCCCAAGAGACACATACGAATAGACGACTCCACCAAAAGGGCCTTATGAATGCCACATCAATATTAGTCAACTTCTTGACTCATCCATCCACACATCCACCGGGACCTTCTCCTAAGTCAAATTATCCTCCACATCACCCACCCTGAGTTCTATAGTACTTGAGCCACCAATACATCTCCTCAACCTAGAAACATGAAGAACTGAACAAACCATAATCATATCCCTAGTCAAATCCCATCCATATGCAACCTTACCAACTTCTTCTACACTCTAAAAGGACTCACAAACTATGCATTCAATTCCCTCTTTACTAGGGCAAAACACACCTTTCATGAGCAAAACCTTCAATTAGTCCCAATCACTAACTTGGAATTCAAGCTCTCTTCTTCTCACTTCGACATAGGACTTTTGATGACTTTGGGCTATCTCCAAATTTTCCCTAATCAACCTTACCTTCTCCATAGCATCCACAACCAGATCCGGACCCAACAAGGCTCTCTCTCCCACTTCACACCACCCAACCAGTGATCTACAAAGCCTACCATAGAGAGCCTCAAAAGGAGTCTTACCGATGCTAGAATGATAGCTATTGTTATAGGCAAACTTAATTGTCAACCTTGAATACACCTAACCTACTTGGTCCATAACCACCATCTCCCTCTTGGGAGACAACCTCCACTCTATCATTCTCTCACCCAAAACTTCCAACTCTAATGAGGCAGAAATCAAGGTATTGTTTAAACTAGGCTCCTTAAACCAAAGTAGATTTGGAACCATGAAGAATACTACACCACCATGCTCAACTTCCTCCAACCTAACCCCCAACCTAACCAACCGATGGACCTCTCTAATCACCTCCTTTTCACCATCATCCACATATGCTAGGCTATCTATAGGCACCCTACTTAGAGCATCAACCACTATATTAAGCTCAACAAGGAAAAATATAATGCACACTCATATTATAATCCCTAAGGAGTTCTAACCACCTTCTTGTTATCCTCAACTCACACCTATCATGTTAAGCAATCAACCTCTCATCCTTCAAGACTTGCAACACTACCCCCAAATGATTCACAAGCTCTAAATAAATCAACACTTCATTACTAGAGACCACCACAAACATGCCAAGGCAGGGTTTTAAGACCCTATTCATGAAACCTAATAGACACAAACGGTGCACAAGCCCACCAAACAACTCCACCAACATTCAAAATACTCATTCCTAGTTCAAAGGGCACTTAGGGATATCACCTATCCTCATCCACACTTGAGAACAAAACCCGAGCCGAAGATCAATCTTAGAGAAGTGAATAAGCCATTCTAGTTGACCAAATAGTCGACCATCCTTAATCATCATATAACAACCTTATGGGTTCTACACTCATTAGAAACATGCTATGCAAGTAGCCCAAACTACCCCCAAGATCTCCAACACATCAAGCTAACTTCAACCATGATCATAAGACAAGACTTCTATGCAATAAGAACATGGGGCAACCCTTAAGGATCTTTTCTAGTACCTATAGACTTACACGACCATCCGAGATGCACACATGAATTCCATTAGCACAAAGGAACCATACAAGAGATAACAACTCTTGGACCTATCAACTCACCTTACTCAAAACGTCGGTCACAACATTGACCTTACTTAGGGTTAACTAAGTCATAGGGGAGACAATAGAAGAGAACCTACTCACAAGCTCCGAGAATAGCCTGCTAAACCCAAGAAGCTATTAATACCCAAGGAAGTCAAGGTCTAGGCTTATCTCTAGTCACTATCGTCCTACTAAGATCCACCTTAATACCATCACCCGGAACCACACAACCTAGGAAGGCAACCTCTTACAACAAAACTCCCACTTCTCCTATTTGACATCCAACTTTCTTTCTTAAACTTTGTAGTACTACCCTCAAATGAATCACATGCACTATCTCCTTAGGGAAACGAACCATCATATCATCACCAAAACACCATAAACCTAATATAGTAGGGACTAAAGATCTTATTCATGAGGCTTGTAGCCATAACCTGTGTACTAGTCAAACCAAAAGACACTACCCCAAATTCAAAATATTGGAAAGGGACATTCAAGGCCTCGTTTCCCACCAACAACAATTCTATAAGCAAAACAACTTAGGTTCAACACCTCCAATTCTCACAAGATGATAAATGCAACCTCTTAGAGACCAATCGTACCTTAAGACATGAAACAGACCTACCTCCCTTGCTACAATTTAACAACCTCCCACTCAAAGATGGGCTCATTAGGGATTCAGGATCTAACTTTACAGGTCTTATCACCCATGAGGGCACAACGTGCATGCAACCATTCCATCTCCGGTATGACAACAAAACCCACCATGCTAACTCCAACAAGCCACAAAGCAAGACCTAACGCAATACCAACCTAGATCAATACCTATGAACCTTCTAGCAACAATATACTCAACAAAAGGATAGAAACCGAAGGTCCACACAACAACTTGGGCACACAAGAAGCCATACTGCCGACCAAAATGATTAGAGAAGAAATAGCGGCACACCGGGCCTAATAATGCATGCACAACAAAGTCAAGGAAACTTCAACTTATCGGTAGCAACATCGGGTGCCTCATCCCCTCCTTGAGCCTCTTGATCAATATCACCACCTTTACTCTTCTATTGACCATATGGGCAATCCAGAATTCTGTGGCCTATCTTATCACACCCAAAGCATACAGCCGTGTCCCTCCAGCATGGGCTACTATGGTCCATCCTATACATAGGGCATTTGGGATTAGCCATTTCCCCATCACTTCCTTTGCTCTTACTGCATTTACGAGGGGAATCCTTAACCTTATGACCCATCTCCCCACAACCATGACAAGTATTTGTACCTCTCAAGCATGGGCCATCATGGCCTCTACCACATTTTGTGTGCCTAACATAAGGTACCACACCACCACCACCTCCATACTTAGGGCTCGGGAACTTACCCACATTATGGGCCCTCTTAGCCTCACTACCTTCCCTCTCACCACTAGAAGCCTCGGGAGCACCTATTTGTTGATTGAGTTGGGTTGCCAATGTTGTCACCGCTTTTTCCATTACCCATAGAGCATTATAAATCTCCACATTCGACATATCGCCATCTTGAGTAACTTGAGATATATCATGAAATGTAATGGTTAGGGGGTTAACAATAAGACCTAGGGGATCTAACTCTATCGCATGACATATATCAGGAAGAAGTGAAACATTTTCTAAAACGTCTCATATCCTCCTACTCATAGCTGTAGTGCACAATAAAACTATGAATAAGACTCTAATCGACACGATGTGTTAGACTCTGAGGATCTATCAACCTAGCTCTTGGATACTATCTTTGTCACGACCCAGGGCTAGGGCCTAGACGTGACTGGAGAATGAAAAACCCGAAGGAACACCAAACAAGCCTCTTAGCATATCATTACACATCCTTGGTTGCAGAAGCAATGTAAAACAACACAAGAAACTTAAACAAGGGGAATTGGGACTAAGGGAGAGAGACTAATACTTCAGTAACATGTAAACATTTAGAAAGCAAGGGCAAGGGACTAAGGGAAAGTTTGCATATCATCAACACCCAGAGACAAAGAGTAAAGGCTCATAACATAGATAGATAACACGTCCAATAACACCTCTACTACATAGATGGGAGCGGGGGCCAAGACAAAGCAACTGGGGTCACCCTCATAGTCAAAATAGAACATAAAGAAGAGTGTCTCAACACATAATAAGAGAAACATAGACTAGGGTCCCCAAAGTAGAAGACTCACCAACTAGCTTAAGTAGCACCGAACTAGCCACGTGGAGAAGGATAATGATCAACTTGGTCTCCGGTTCCTACATGGTGATATCATGAAAGGAAGAGTTGCATTAGTATGTTTAAATGTACTTATGTAGAATGCAATGCAATAAGAGATAGGCATCATAGTCAAAATGCATAACATTAAGCATTAGACATAATATAACAATAAGACATGTATGATCAATGCTTAAGTAAATCATGCTTAAGTAACTCATGCTAATATAGGATATCATATGTGTAGAAGAGACAAAGCTAACTCTCCAAGGTACAAACCCCTCGGTAGGTTGGTGATGATGCCACCCCATCACTTAGGTGGTGAGGTACAAATCCCTCACTAGGTTATTAATGATGTTGCCCTATCACTTAGGTGGTGAGGTACAAACCCCTCACTAGGTTAGTGACGATACCGCTCTATCACTTAGTTGGTGAGATACAAACCCCTCACTAGGTTGATGAGTACAAAACCCTATTTAGGTTAATGATGATGCCACCCCATTACCCTGGTGGTAAAGTACAAACTCCTCACTAGGTTGATGAGTACAACCCCCCATATAGGTTGATGAGTAAAAACCCCTATCTAGGTTATGAGGGCCCTAGCCCCTTGATTGGCTATCAAGGTACTAAGCCCCCGACAAGGTTCCTGGCTCTTAGTCCCCCTTGAATCGGGCATAGTCTAATGCAACACTTTATATAAAATATATAATATACATAAGTTCATTCCATCATCATAAAATCAATCATATCATATCTAATGCTTTGGACCTTTAATTCCTCAAGCAACCACATCCGAACATTTTATCAAACATTTGGGGGGTATGAAATGGTAGTATAAAATCATGAAATATAGAGATGAAATCTTGCAAGTAAATCCATTGTAAAACCATCAATCAACACCTTGCAACACCCTCAAGTAACATACGTCAAAACCCCTCAATAAATCTTACAATAGATCCAAGATTTATAACTCAAAACATAGCAAAATAGTCACAACTTTACATAACTTTAACATAGTTCATAGACATGTTTATACTAGTAAATCCATCAGTAAAATCAACTTTAGATCATGCAAATTGAGTAAAAATGAGATTAGGGCACTATGGGTGAAAGGACCCAATGGCTAAAACCTACAAACCTTAGCTTTGGAGATGAGCTTGGTGAAGATTGGAGATGGAGACTTGAAGCTTGAAAGAGAACCTTGATGAAATCCTAAGATTGGTCTTGCGTTTTGGGACTTGAATTTAGGGTGAAATGTGAGTCTAAGTGTTTGAGAGGATATTGGAAAATGTTAAGGATGATATGAGGGTGAAATAAGACTAAGTATAGTTATTTTCACTCATTGGGAGACTTAGGCCCAAGACTTAAAAGTCTTGGACCAAAAAATAAAGCTGGACCATTTTTGTACAGGGGCGCGTCGCGTGGAGGGCGCGCCTGGACACTGTTTTGGGCTCACTTTGAAAATTTGGATTTTGCTGCGGTTTCTCTAAAATCGGGGCTAGACCCTTTTCCCCGTAAATTTGACCCACTGAACAAGAATATAAAATCGAATTTTTGAAATAATGCATGGATTTTGAGATATATGAAAATTATAATTTCGGGCACTTCCGAGGCACATTTTTGAGTACTTTTTCGGGTCGTTTTATTCAACACAACCCTTGAAGGATGTAGATCTTACTTAGCCTTAACATCAACAACCACAGAAGATTCGACCCCATTCTAAACACGAATACCACCATCATTAGAGTTGGCCAACCTAACACCCAATCTAGCTAAATGGTGGACATCTTTTGCTAACTATTTCTTCCCTTCATCAACATGAGCCACACTTCCCATAGATAGCCTACTAAGAGCATTGGCTTCAATATTTTCCTTGTCGAGATGACATTGTCACTCATGTTATAGTCCTTAAGGGGTTCCCACCATATCCTTTGTTCCAAGTTAAGATCTCTTTGAGTGAACACATATTGCAAACTCTTGTGGTTGCTGAAAATGTCAATACGCTTCTCATACAAATAGTGTCTCGAAATCTTCAAGTCAAACACCACCGTTGCTAACTCAATATCATGAGCCAGATAATTATGCTCATGCACCTTCAATTGCTTCGAGGCATAAGCTATCGCCTTATCATGTTGCATAAGCACACTCCAAACCAATCAAATAAGAATCACAATATTCCATAAACCCATCTAAGCCATTCGGTAAAGTCAAAACAGGAATCGATGTAAGCCGATCTTCCAATGTCTGAAAACTCTTCTCACACTTATCCGACCATACAAACTTGACATTCTTTTGAGTCAATATGGTCAATAGAGATGCAATAAATGAGAACCCTTTAACACACCTCCTATAATAGCCAACCAACCCAAGAAAATTTTGAATATCCGAAGGAGCAAGCTTGTCAAACCATGCACATCATTCACTAACTCCCTTTTGACCTCACCTATATAATCAACCGCAACATCTTCCTTGCCTGGATTGTATTACGAGCCCAAAGTAACTCTCCCTATTCGGTAGGGAGGGATTGAGATAAGAAACCTTAAGACACGTTCATGGCACGATAAGAATCATGAAAAAGAGAAATATTTCCTAAAACGCCTTGTAGCCTCCTACCCATAGATGTAGTGTGCTTCACACCCATGAATAAGACTTTACTTGACGCGACATTTTGGATTCTGATTATCATTTATAAATCTAGTGCTCTGATACCATCTTTGTCACGACCTGGACCTAAGGTTTAGGAGTGACATGGCGAATGGGAACTCAAGAGTCTCCAAAAAAGCCTCAAAGTATCCATATTCACATCATCGGTTCAGAAGCGTGTGTTATACCCCGTTTTAATCCGAGATCAAATGGTGTACAACATATTAAGGATTCCTAAATTAATTAAAGGAGTCACCACCTAATTATTTTTAAGGTAAATTAGGATACCAATTTTTGCTAAAGTGATGCTAAATTAACTCTGACTAATGGTCTATTTAACCTATGATTCTGGATAAGGGTTCTAATTATCCTAAAAGGAAGGGGTTAGACATCTTTTAGAATCTGTTAAAAAATAGTTAACCGATCAAATTTAGGTTAATAT
>JAABOM020062611.1:0-10148 GCA_011800125.2 Solanum clarkiae | reverse complement strand
GTTACTACACAGTCATAATAAACCCTTCTAGCCATAATAGATTCACCGGTTGGTGTAGACACTTCAAATGATTTGTTTAATAATTTTGGCGTTCTCTTAAGCTTCCTAGTAACTAGTGGGGTGATGTTGAATAGTGTAGAACCAGAGTCAATTAATTCATATACATTATGTGAAAAGATGGACAATGTACGTGTGACCATATAAGGTGAGGCTTCCATATTCTGTCGACTCCCCAGTGCATAAGTGCAATTCTAGACTCCGCTAGAGCTTGCTATCCCTCTAACGCCTGTACCAGGACCCATAGGTGCTTGTTGACCCCTACCTGTTGGAGGAACTAATGATGATGATGCAACAGCTAACATAGTAGGTTGTGCCATACCACCCATACGTCGCCTCGGGCACTCCCTTATCATGTGCCCCTGTATACCACACCAATAACAAACAACTGTCCCAATGTGACATATACCCGGATGACTCCTTCCACACTATTTACAAGGCTACCTAGGAATCATCTGTTGTCCTGCTGAATATCCTATTGTCCGTGTGCCTAGTCCCTCACTTTATTGGCCAAACTAATTACTTCTAGGCCCTTGAAGTTGTGGTAGAGCACTGGTTGTAGAGTGGGAGGATGATGGCCTGGGCGGTTTATTAGAAAACTGAGGCCTGAGATCACTTTGGGGTGGTGTAAACTGCCCTGTAGATCTGGCTCTTTTGGCTTGCCCCCTCTTCAACTCTCAAGTCCTTCTCCTATGCCTCTGATCCTCTAATTTCTGTGCAAACGCCTGCATTCTTGCTATGTCCATATCTTTGTTCAAGGAAGCAATGGTACAGTCTCTGACTAGATACGTATCAAACCTATCTACATATCTATGGAATCTATCTGCCATTGTAGCAACTACATTAAGAGCATATCTTGCCAGGGAATTAAATTGGAGACTATACTCCCTCACACTCATATTCCCTTGATGGAGGTTCAGGAACTGATCTGCACAAGCCTCTCGGATCTCTAGTGGCAAATAATGGTCAAGAAATTCCTCTCTAAACTCTTTCTAGGTAGTTGGAGGTGCATCTATACCCTTAGATTGTTTCCAAGCTTCATGCCACAATATAGCCACACCCTTCAGCCTATATGTCACTAACTCGACTACTTCTGTACCACTCACGTGCATAACATCTAAAGTGCACTGAATCTGATCAATAAAGTCCTAGGGGTCTTTGTTAGGATCTGACGCAGTGAAGGTTGGAGGGTCCAAATTAAGAAAATCACGTATCCTGGTACCAACTACCCTATTTGTACCACCTTTACCCATAACTTGACCTCCCTGCCTTTGACCTAGACCAGAAATTATACTGGTCAATAGTTAGACTGCATTTCTCAAATCCTGCACGGTAGCATCAATAGGTGGCTCTGGGGGAATTCCACTACTCTCCGGTTCATTAGGAGCTTGAGGAGTTGGAGATATGTGCAATAAAGTCTCTTCTTGAGCCTCATTCCATTGTCTATACAAAATAATTTACGGGTTAGACACAATCAACTTATTACACTTCGCTCTATGGCACGATCTAAAGAATGAAAAGAAGTAACAACTCCTAAATGCCACGTAGCCTCCTGCTTATAAATGTGGTACCCAACACATCGATAAACAAGACTCTACATAGACACGACTTTGTAGACTCCCTAGGACGACCTGCTCTGATACCACTTCTTTCACACCCCAAAGTCCCGTTAGGGCGGACTGGCACCCGTTGCGGATAAGGCTCAGGAGAACCAACCTGTAACCATGCACTTTCTATACATACTATAAGGGGCTGCTGCGTTTGACATGCCTTTAAGAAGTTAAACTGTGATAACAAGCCAAAAGGAAATATGTATGACTAGGCCGTTGGGGCCACGATATTTAAAGTACGAGACTTGACCAAACATTACTTTACATAGTCTACAAAGCCTGTAAATAAAGAAAAACATCTCATAAGGGTCGGGACTGGCCCCGCCTCAACAAACTGTGCAATAAAACATACATGCTCTAGACATATACAAATCCCCGAAGCAACCTTGAGCTTGGTGATAGCAGCTGAATATCCTGTACTCCTACTGGGAGATCTACTAGCACAAGTACCTGCAGCATGAAATGCAAGTCCCCCGTAAGGGACATTAGTACGAGATAATGTACTGAGTAAGTAAGGCAGGAACACTGTATATGATATAACAAGTCAAGTGAAAATGTACACTATTGTAGCATAAAAGACCACCTTTTGTTATACTGTGGGATTATGTACTTTATGTGCTTTATATTGCTTTACCTTTATTGTAGAATCTGTACTGTAAAATCTGTGCACAGCTGTAATACAAATGACCAACTGATTAGTGGTGAACTGTATCGGGTTTGTCCCTCGCTAGGTTCTTCCTTAACCCCTTGAGCTACCCCCCGTAATAAGATGTTTCCCTGGCTAGGTTTTTCTTTCACCCCTCAGGATATTGGAATAATCCCTTTTGTAGGTTCTTCCTTAACCTCCTCGGGCTACCACCCGTGATAAGATCGTCCCTAGCTAGGTGTTACTTCCACCTCCTCGGGCTACCATATATCAAAACTATTTACTTTATCTTTCAATTACCTTTGAGATGGTTGCTTTGGTGGTCACAATATTGGAGCTGTAGGACTGTATATGTAGCATGTGACATGTAGATAATCATACAAGATAATATGACAAATAAAAGAGTACATTGGATAAACAATGAAATGCATATGAAATGGAACAACTTGTGAACTTTATTTGGCAACAACAAACCATGTATTTTGGTATTCATTTATGTATTGAGATATGAAGGTGACTATGTATGGGAGCATATAAACATGTATAAGAGTGTAGACGTAGTTAATAGTTGTGTCGGAGTTGGTGAATGCCTTTATGTACCAAGGAGAGATCTATGTTTCATTCCAAGTGATATGAAATCAAATAACCTTACATACGTCGTTCTATGATCTCGTTACTAATTCAAGATAACCTTCCCTTCCTCCAAATATTTATCTACAACATAGCAGGTGATAAAACTAGCATTAGCAACCAATAAACACATCTTGGCAGCCCAATCACATAACAAAACAACACACGTGCAACAAGCTATTAATTAGCGATGTCAAGGCGTTTTGTCCAACATTTTCACTTATAATCGTATTTTCGAAAAACAATTCTTGTGTATATGTCATATACATATTGTTTCAGCCTCTTGATGTTCTTACAACAACCCACAAAGTTCAACACATAGCAATTCTACACAACGTAAAAATGGACTGTGTAACATTATCTTCTTTCACTACCTTTCGATGTCGACAACTCCAAACCTATTCCAACTTTAACTAAACTGTTCCAGAAACAATTATACATATAAATAGACCTAAAACAGTCTTATAATAGCACTTAAGTTGTCACGAAGGATGTGAGCTGTTAGCCTTATATTCAACAGCCCGCAAGTTCCAATCAACATGACACTTAATATAACTCGACAAAACGCACTTGTTTAATGAAACCAAAACTAGGGCAGCAACCTTAGGGTGATGTTTATAACTCAAACCATGTTAAGAACACCAAGTTTGCTTTATAATAGAACTCACAAACCATAGATAAATCACCGAAACAAAAAGAAAATGTGCAGCAACTTTCTGCACAGAATCTGTCCAACAAATTTTAGCAAGCGTAACTAGCATCTATTTCTTATTTTTCATGATAAAACCATACTAAACACAAAACTATAATTACTTACCATTGTCTTCAAGGTTTATAGTCTCCTTAAGAAGCCTAAAAGAGTCGTTTGTCTGCTTCACAAGGTTGAGAAAAGTTGAGAGGAAATGTAGAGGGCAAATCTGATTTTTGTGAGGTCAAGTTGAGAAATGACCTTTGGGAGCTGCTTTGACCCCTTTTTATATTGAAATTTGGCCGACCTAACTAAGGAGTTCTCAGCTTTATTTTCACTAATGAGGTGATGCAGCTCCTTTCTCCTTTCATTTGGGCCTTTTGGAGTACCAACTTGATGGACTTGGGCTTCATATTTTTCAACTTTCACTTACTTAGTTTTGGGCCTAATGTGCTAAGTGTATTGTGATGTCTTTGGGCCCTTGTTATTATACTTCTTGGGCTGAAAATATAGCCTATTTATGATACTACAACATGGGCCAAAATTACACCCTTAAGACAGACTTTATTCATAATCGAACTTGGACAATTTGAACGTCGAGCCTCGTCTACGTTTAGTTAGCGATTTAACCTAAGCAAGTAGGTGACTCACCTGCTAGCTTCTAACTGCTACAAGCACCTCAATTCTCTTACTTCATTTTGAGTCTATAATCTCCTTAATTCAGCACAAAACATGTATTCACTCAACCATCTTAACCGTTAGACGCACATATAGCCCATTAACATGAGATTCAAGCACTTTTTGAAAATTAGCGTCAATTTGTCCAAACCATGTCAAGTTTCATTGGCATTGTTCCAATATTGTAAGGTGTGGGGTGTTACACATTTGATAGCATATTAAGTATTCACTAACACGTACATATTAGTGTCCCAATTCTATATGTTGGACTTCCTCTTTAGCTTCAAATAAGTGAGGATATTTTGATTTCGTTGCGTCCTCGGCCTCCCATGTTATTTCTTCTGCTTGCTAGTTACTCCAAAGTAATTTCACTGAAGCTATCTCTTTTTTCATTAGCTTCTTAACTTGATGATCTATAATGGCAACAGGTAAAACTAAGTGGTAAATGGTCTACCCAACTATCTTTAAAGTCCAATGCACAAGCTCGCAACATATCTTCAAGTGTCTGAATGGTTCGTTCTGCTTGACTTCTGCTTGAGGGTGGAAAGATATACACAAATTCACTTGTTCCCCTAAACAATTTTGGAAGGACTTCCAAAACTTTGCAGTGAATTGAGCTCCTCCGTCAGATATAATGGAAATTGGGACTCCGTGTAGCGTGACCATCTCTTTTAGGTATAGTTTGGCATACTCTTCAGCTGTATAATTACTCCTGACAGGTAAAACGTATGCTGACTTTGTAAGTCTATCAACTATCACCCATATGAAGTTAAACTTTTGAAATGAGCGAGGCAAACGGGTAACAAAATCCATATTGATCATATCCCACTTCCAGGTTGGAAGCTCTATACACTGCATATAATCTACTGGCTTTTGGTGTTCCACTTTCACCTGTTGGCAATTTGGACATTGAGCCACAAATTCTACAAGGTCCTTTTTCATGCCTCCTCACAAAAATATTCCCTTCAGGTCATCGTACATCTTAGTTGATACTGGTTGGATGGAATATCGAGAATAATGGGCTTCTTCCATTATCCTCTTTCTTAGTCCATTAACATCAGGCACACATAATTTATTTTGGTAGTGAAGTACTCCATTTCGTGCAAGATCAAATCCGTTTATTGTACCCTGACTCACATTTTCCTTAAGCTATCGTAGAATAGTATTTTTAAAATGCTTTTCTTTCACCTCCATTACCAATGAAGACTCCGCAGCATTCTGCACAATAATCCCTTCCTTGGGAGTTTCAAGAAGGCGAACTCCCAAACTGGCTACTGATGTAGATCCGTCGCCATTTCTTCATTTATCATAGCTAGATCACCGGTATTCATGATTGCTTATGAATCAGAGCATCAGCTACCACATTTTCTTTCCCCGGATGGTTTAGTAAGTCAACGTCATAATCTTTTGTTAGCTCTAGCCATCTACACTGTCTTAGGTTTAGGTCTTTTTTCTTAATGATATATTGTAGGATATTATGATCAGTATATATGTCAACATGAATCCCATAAAAACAGTGGCTCCATATTTTCAAAGCAAATACAACCGCTTCTACCTCAAGATCATGAGTTAGGTAGTTTCTCTCATGTGGTCATAGCTATGTGGATGAATAAGAAATTACCCTACAATGTTGTATCAATACATACCTTAAGCCAACTCCTGAAGCATCACAATACACTGCATACCCCTCAGTGCCTTCTAGAAGCACTAGCACATGTGCAAAAGTTAACTTATTTTTCAACTCGTTGAAGCTCTATTCACATGCATCATTCCATTGGAACTTGGTTGCCTTATGTGTCAGCTTTTTTAGAGGTGCATAAATAGAAGAAAAACCTTCGACGAACCTCCTGTAATAACCTGCCAAGCCTAAGAAGCTCCAAACTTCTGTGGGTGAGGTTGGTTTTTGCCAATCATTCACAGCTTCTGTCTTTTGTGAATAAACCCTTATTCCCTCATTAGACACAATGTGACCGAAGAATGCCACTGACTTTAGCCAAAATTCACATTTAGAAAATTTGGCATACAACTATCGATCACGAAGAACCTGTAACACTTGTCACAAGTGATCCGCGTGGTCTTATTCGAATCTTGAATATACCAAAATGTCATCTATAAAAACTATCACAAACATATCAAAAAATGGCTTGAATACCCTATTCATCAGATACATAAAAACCGTTGGTGCATTTCTTAGCCCAAATGGTATAACAAGAAATTCAAAGTGACCATAGCATGTTCTGAAAGCTGTCTTGGGTATATCTTGCTCCTTCACCCTCACTTGGTGATAACTTGATCTTAAATCAAGTTTTTGAAAAGCATTTGGCACCCTGTAACTGATCAAATAAGTCATCAATCCTGGGGAGGGGATATTTATTCTTAATTGTCACCTTCTTCAATTGTCGATAGTCGATACACATTCTCAAGGTGCCATCCTTTTTGCGTACAAAAACACTGGTGCACCCCAGGGGGATACACTACGTCTTATGAAACCCTTATCTAATAAGTCTTTTAACTGCTTTTTTAATTTTTGTAATTCTGCTGGGGCCATTCTATACGGAGAGATAGAAATAGGTTGAGTGCCTAGAAGTAATTCAATACCAAAATCTATTTCTCGTTCAGGAGGTAAGCCTGGGAGTCCTTTAGGGAACACATCGACAAATTCACTCACTACTGGAACTGACTGAAGAGTTGGTGACTCTGCCTCCATATCCCTCACTCTAACTAGATAACACATATACCCATTTGATATCATCTTTCTTGCCTTAAAATAAGAGATAAACTTCCCCTTTGGTACCCTAACATTACCTTCCCATTCGAGAACGACCTCATTTGTAAAGTGGAATTACACTCTCTTAGTTCGGCAATCCAACGTGGCATAACAAGAGGCTAACCAATTCATACCCATTATAACATCAAATTCCACCATTTCTAACTCAATCAGGTCAGCCAAGGTATCATGGTCACAAACGGTTACTACACAGTCATAATAAACCCTTCTAGCCATAATAGATTCACCGATTAGTGTAGACACTTCAAATGGCTTGTTCAATAATTTGGGTGTTCTCATAAGCTTCCCAGCAACTAGTGGAGTGATGTATGATAGTGTAGAACAAGGGCCAATTAATGCATATACATTATGTGAAAAGATGGAAAATGTACCTGTGACCACATCAGGTGAAGCTTCCAAATTCTGCCGACTTCCCAGAGATACATGCGATTCTGGACTCCGCTAGAGCTAGCTGCCCCTCTAACACCTCTACTACGGCCCATAGGTGCCTATTGACCCCTACTTGATAGAGGAACTGATGATGATGGTGCAACAGTTGACCAAGTAGATTGTGCTATATCACCCATGTGCCTCCTCGGGTAATCTCTTATCATGTGCCCTGGCGCACCACACCAATAGCAAACATCTGTCCCAACACGACATATACCCAGATGAGTCCTTCCACAAAATTTATAAGGATGCCTAGAAGTCATTAGTTGGCCTGCCGAATAAGCCATTGTCCGGGTACCTTGTCCATCACCTCGTTGACTAAACTAATTACTTCGAGACCCTTGAAATTACGGTGGAGCACTGACTGCAGAGTAGAAGGATGATGGCCTAGGCGGTCTATTAGAAAACCGAGGCCTAAGATAACCTTGGGGTTGGGTAAACTACCTTGTAAATCTGGCTCTTTTGGCCTACCCCCTTTCCAACTCTTGTGTCCTTCTCCTCTGCCTCTGATCCTACAGTTTCTGTGCAAAAGCCTGCATTATTTCTATGTCCATATCTTTGTTCATGGAAGCAATGGGGCAGTCTCTGACCAGATACATATCCAACCTATGTACATATCAATGAACTCTATCTGTCATGGTAGCAACTACATTAGGAGCATACCTTGCCAGGGAATTAAATTGAAGGTTGTAATCTCTTACAGTCATATTCCCTTGGTGGAGATTCAGGGACTGATCTGCACGGGCCTCTTGGATCTCTAATGTCAATAAATTCCTCTTTGAATTCTTTCTAGGTAGTTGGAGGTGCATCTATGCCCTTAGATTGCTTCTAAGCTTCATACCACAATATAACAGCACCCTTCAGCCTATATGTCGCTAACTCCACAGCTTTTATACCACTCACATGCATAACATCTAAAGTACACTGAATCTAATCATTAAAGTCCTGGGGGTCTTCATTGGGATCTGACCCAGTGAAAGCTGGGGGTCCAAATTGAGGAAGTCATGTATCCTCGTACCAGCTGCCCTATTTGTACCACCTATACCCATAACTAGACCTTCCTTCCTTTGACCTTGGCCAGTAACTATACGAGTTAATAGCTAGACAACATTTCTCAGATCCTGCACGGTAGCATCAATAGGTGGTTCTGGAGGAATTCCACTACTCTTGAGTTCATCAGGCATTGAAGGAGTTGGAGATGTCTGTGACAGAGACTCCTCTTCAACTCCTTCTCATTGTCTCACTTGGCTGGGTATAACAACCACCACTTCTACTCCCTTCCCTTTACCTTCTGCCTTGTTTTTGGCATACTTGTTGTACAAAGAAATTTAGGGATTAGACATAATGCACTTATTATACTTCACCTTATGGCACGATCTAAAGAACGGAAAGAAAGTAACAACTCCTAAATGCTACATAGCCTCCTGCTTATAAATGTGGTGCACAACACATTGATAAACAAGATTCTACATAGACAAGGCTTTGTAGACTCCCTACGATGACCCGTTCTGATATGACTTCTGTCATTCCCCAAGTCCTATTAGGGTGGATTGGCACCCGTTGACGATAAGGCCCGGGAGAACCAACCTGTATCTATGCTCTTTCTAGACGTATCATATGGGATTTCTACATTTGACATGCCTTTAAGAAAATAAACAGTGATAACAAGCTAAAAGAACATGCATATGACTAGGCAGTTGGGGCCACGGTGTCTAAAGTATGAGGCATGACCACACATTAATTTACATAGTCTACAAAGCCTCTAGATAAGGAAAAGTAACTGATAAGGGTCGGGATAGGCCCCGCCTCAACTAAGTGTACAATACAAACATATAAACTCTAGACATGCAAAGCTCCAAAGCAATCTGGAGCTTGGTTTTAACAGCTGGATATCTTGTACTCCTACTGGGGAGATCTACGAGCTCCTGTACCTGCAGCATGAAATGTAGGTCCCCCGTAAGGGACATCAGTACGAGATAATGTACTGAGTATGTAAGGTCGAAAACACTGTATATGATATAACAACTCAAGTGAAACTGTATACTGGTGTAGCATAAAAGACCACCTTTAGTTATACTATGGGATCATGTACTTCATATGTTTTATATTGCTTTATCTTTACTGTATAATCTATGCACAACTGTAATACAAATGACCAACTGATCAGTGGTAAACTGTATTGGGATCGTCCCTAGCTAGGTTATTCCTTAACCCCTCGGGCTACCACCCGTGATATGATCGTCCCTGGCTAGGTGATTCTTCCACCCCTCAGGCTACCACCCATCAATAAACAATGTATCGTGATCATACCTGGCTAGATTCTTCCTTAAATCCTTAGGCTACCACCCGTGATAGGATCGTCCCTGGCTAGGTAATTCTTTCACTCCTCGGGCTACCACCTATCAGTAAGCAATATACCTTATCTTTCAATTACCTTTGAGATGGTTCTTTTGGTGGTCACAATATTTGAACTTTAGGGTTGTATATGTAGCAAGTGACATGTACATAATTATACAAGACAATATGACAATGAAACAAAGTATGTTACACAAATAATGAAATATGTATGAAATGGAACAACTCGTGAACTTTATTTAGTAACAAGAACCCATGTGACTTGGT
>JAABOM020062610.1:0-10149 GCA_011800125.2 Solanum clarkiae | reverse complement strand
AATTAATAAATTTTTAAAACTAGTTAACTTTTTAAAGTCAGATAAAATTTTTTAGAAGTTAGTCAAATTTCCTAATCGTCAGATAACCGCATTTAGTGGCCATTTCGAGTACGTAAAACCTTCTCGAGGTGGAAATGTGAACCCAAACCCTTTCTTTGGATTTAAAAAGATTTTTCTGTTAGGTCTTTTTAAATATTTTTATTGGTTTCCTAATTATCCTTAAAATTATGTGGCGACTCTGTTTTCTCTTTCGAATTTCGAGAATTGGTTTCACTTAAATTAATTGAGTTGAAATTAATTTTTGATTTTCGAATTTTTATTTTTCATTTACAAAAGCCATTTTGCATAATATCTTACTGTCACGATCCAACTTTGAGTGTGATGACACTTGCTCAATCCCATCAGAATAAGTCAGCCTAAATCCAACGAGAAACAGAAATAACGTGCGAAAGTAACTAAGTAGAATAGATAACTAAAAATTGAAATCTTCACAAGCTTAAATACCACCAAAGGATTACTGTCACATGTACAACCACTATCAATACAGAAAATCAAAAGAAGTAAAAGTTAGAACTGTCTTTCCTCTTAACTAGAACAAAGTATAAAAGAAATAGGAACAAGAAAGTCCGTTAGATGACAACAACTACCTCTCTAAATCTTCTGGGAAGCCTCAGATGATCAAGAAAAGGTACAAATCATTTTCAAAGCTCAGAACTTACACAAGTATAGAAGCAAAGGGTGAGTAGCAGAAACAACATAGTGCCCGACAAGTCAACTAACAAATCAAAGTAAGTCCAATAGTATACACAAACTTCTTTCATCCCAATTAAACCTCCACAACTATAACCTGCACGAAAAATTAGCCCAACCTAGTAGTACATAATACACAATACAAATAGTATACATAAAATTGCATTTCAATATCATAAGCCATATCTCATAAGTGATAACATAGTCAATCACAAGAATCACATCACGCTACACAAGGTTATTCAAGAATGATATGTAATACTTATGTAGTAATAGTCGACAAGAACTCGACGTCATAACATCACTGGCAAGGACCTCAGCATCACCACATCTCCAATAAATACCTCAGCATCATATCATCTCAAGCAACAATCCTGGCATCATAATATAATTGGCGAAGATCTCAACATCATAACATCGTCGGCAATGATATCGGGATCACATCTGGATTGGTAAAGACTTTGACCCCAATTTTTATTATCTCACTCATATCAATATTTAGAACCAATGCAAATATGCATGACGTAGAATGAATTGAGTATGACATGAAGTCCACAAACAAATTGACTCATAATCACCAATCACAACAATATATCCTAATATAGAATTTATATCACTTAACCACATTTTCAATTCAAGTATTACAATACCATACCAATTTACCTTTACATTTAATCACCACATTTTATAATATTAAAATATTTCATGAATCATTCACCCCATAGCCTGCTCTCCATTACTCCCCAACACACATAAAAGGAAAAAAAATTAGAAATTCTATGAGAGTTACAAGGTTTTGAAAGTCCATTGCCTTATTAGCTAAATCATGATCAATTGAATAATTGAGTCTTCTCCTTCCGAATAGAATCTAAAACCCCATAATCTAGTCAAATAAATAGTCACAATAAGATTTCAAAACTAAAAATACTCATATTACTATATGTTTTGCATAGACCCAAAATCTCACCTAAACTTATAATCAAGTTTCTAATTTCGGTGCCAATTAACATGTGTACTCTCATATTTTTTTTTTCTAATTCCAAGTCTAGGTCTAAGTCTTAATTCTCCAATTAACGTGAATTTGATAGTATTCATGTGATACACTACATCTAATATTTAATCACCTATCTTATTTGTCAAATTACAACCATGTCGCTGCCAATACACTAAGTAGCTAAATAATAATGAATCATGATATTCATATTCCCCGAGAATCACCACTACATTCGATCAGGAAAACATAATCAGATGATAACATTCTAACTGATTCCATGCATTATAATAAAATAGTATATAATTCCTTTTTAGCATTCCGACAAGTAATTGATGACATCAGCATTGCTATTTATTTCTCTTGTCCCTCCACCCACTAAAATTATTCATACTTTCCAATTCTATTCCCCTTTGTGTGTTTCTTTCCCTTAAATCTAATGTAATGTTATACACAAATATACACATTCATCGGTAAAGTCATACCAAAAGCGATTTACGGTTGTTCTTCATCGTCCGTTTCTGCCATTTTTCTCCTTTTTTTTTTTTGCTAATCTAATTACGTATTTAAAATGATAAATTTTACCAACTTAATTTGATAAAAAGGGACAAGTAGTATAGGGTATTATCTTAATTTACTAATTTAGCCCACCAATTAAATCAATTATCAAAATGTATCCATAAACTAAATTATCATAATTATTGGATAGCTCGAAATACCCATTTAATATTTATGAGAATGATATTTTGGAAAATCTAGAGGACTAATTACCAAAATGATATTATGGGTCATTACATTATCCACCACTAAAAATCATGTTCGTTCTTGAACATAAAGTAAAAGAAAGCTTTTGAAGCTTTTGAAAAGAAGAGGTATTTAGCACGCATGTCAGATTCCGTCTCCCAAATGGCCTATCTAATTGATTGGTGCTTCCGTTGCACCTTCACTGAAGCAAGCTCTTTGTTTCTAAGCTTCTGAACCTGTCTATTGAAAATATCTATAGGCTCCTATTTAAATGACAAGTCTAGACCAAACACCATGAAATCAAATGAAAATATGTAAGACTTATTTGACACATACTTCCAAAGCATAGAGACATGAAACATAGAATGTATGAATGATAAGGTAGGTGGCAAGGCCAGTCTATGAGTCACCTCTCCAATTCACTCCAGAATCTCAAATAAGACAATGAATTGAGGGCTAAACTTTCCTTTCGTCTTGTACCACATCACACTCTTCATGGATGACACTCTGAGCCGCACATGATCACCATACATAAACTCTAGGGCTCAAACTCTTCAATTTGTATAACTCTTTTATCGATTTTAAGTTGTCAATAGTTTACCCTAAAATGTACTGACCTATTGAATAACATTTCTAAGAAAGTCTGAATCTACTGAGTCCATCTCAACAAAATTAAACTAATCAACCAGAGATCTACACTGCATAAAATATAAAACATTGAGTGGTTCCATCCAATTATTGGAGTGATAACTATTGTTGTAGGCGAACTCTACTAAAGGCAAGTGCTGATCCTAACGGGAGTCAAAAATCGATAACATGTGATCGAACCATGTCCTCTAACACTTGAATCGTCTGCTCAAAATATCTGTACATCTGAGGGAGAAAGGCAAAACTTATATCTAGCTAAGTACCTAGACCATGCTGCAAGGCCCTCCAAAAATGTGAAGTGAAGAGTGAACCTTGGTCAGAAATAATAGAAACAGGCACCCATGCAGTCTAACTATTTGACTGATATAAAGCTGATTCGACTTCTTTATTGTATACCTAACCTTGACAAGAATAAAATGGATGGACTTAGTCAATCAATCCGTAACTCCAGATAGAGTCACTACCACCCATAGTAGTGGGCACATCACCATAAAATCTATGGTGATCTGCTCTCACTTCCATGTAGAAATGATCATCATCTGAAACTCATCTCTGGGCTGTTGGTGCTCGCACTTAACTTGTTGACAATTCATACACTTAGATGTAAAATTTGAGATGTCCTTTTTTATGCCACGCCACCAACAATTCTGACTCAAGTCATGATACATCTTCTCCGTTCTTGTATGAATAGAATAACGAGTACAATGAACATCCTCAACAACCAGTCTAATCAAGTCACCTAGCATGGGTACATAAAACCGACCTGTTATCCTCAAAATATCATGAGGATCAAGTATTGCTTCATTAATCACTCCTTTGGTCACTTTGTCACTGATGAGACATAACTTTTCATCTAAAATGGCGCTCACAGATTGGATCTATCAAGGAAGAATGGACCACAATGAAAGCAAGTACCCCACCCTCATTTTGAAGCTGTAATATGACTACACCATTAGCTTGCCACTGAACATCCCTAACCAAAGATCACTCCTCAATATGAATGGTGGCTAGACTCCCCATGCTAGATAGCTTCTTACCCAAGGTACGACTACCACATTGGCCTTCTCCAAATGATATAAGATGGTCAATTCATAGTTTTTTAGCAACTCAACCCATCTTTATTGTCTTAAATTTAGGTCTCTTTGGGTAAACATATATTGCGGACTCCTATGATCCATGAAAATCTCACAATGAACCCCATATAGATAATGACACAATAAATTCAAAATAAATATTATTGTAGCCAACTGTAAATCATGGGTCAAGTAACTCTTTTAGAAGTATAGACAATCACTTTTCTCTTCTGTATCAACAGATCACCTAACTCAACTCTCGAAGCATCACGATATACAGTAAAATTTACAACCTCCTTAGGTAGAATCAAAATAGGAATTGAAGTCAATAGTACCTTGAGCTTTTGAAAACTTTCCTTACACTCATCAAACCAATGAAATGCGACATTTTTCTAAGTAAACCTGGTCAATGGAGTTGCAATGATAGAAAATCCATGCACAATTATCGATAATACCTCACCGACACTATGAAACTATGAATCTCAGTAGTAGAAGTAAGCATAATCCATCCTCGAACTGCCTCTATCTCAGCCAGATCTATCGTAACATCTTCTTTGGACAACATATGACCGAAGAATGTCATAGAACTAACCCAAAACTCACATTTGGAGATCTTTGCATATAGTTCCTCCTCCCTCGACCTCCAGAGTACGATCCTCAAATAACAAACATAATCTCCTTTAGTATTGGAGTACACCAAGATATCATCAACGAAAACAATCACGAATGAGTCTAATATGGGTAAAATACCCTATTTATCAACTCTATAAATGTCGTAGAGGTGTTGGTCAACCTAAAGGAATCACGAAAAACTCATAATGGCCATAACAAGTTTGAAAGGTTGTCATATATTTATATCTGATTCTCTAATCCTCAGTTGATGATAACCAAACCTCAAGTCAATTTTATAGAACAAAGCCACTCCCCGAAGCTGATCAAGTAAGTCATCAATATGGGAAAGAGGGTACTTATTCTTAACAATCACCTTGTTTAACTTTCTGTAATCTGTACACATCTTCATAGACCCATCCTTTTTTTTCACAAACAAGGCTGGGGCACCCCAAGGTGACACACTACGTCGAATAAACCTCTGCATTAATAAATCTTGAAGATTTTCCTTTAATTCTTTTAACTCAGTTAGAGCCATTCGATACGAAGGGATGGAGATATACTTAGGGCCTAGGTTTAGATTAATAGCAACACTTGGAAAATCAGCAAAAAATACATCAACAAACTCCTGAACCACAAGAATGGACTCCATGGAAGGTGGTTCAATACTAGTATCTCAAATGAAAGCCAAGTAATACAAACACCCCTTATTAATCAATTTCTAAGTATGGTTGTAGGAGATAACTTTACTAGGATAAGAATTATAATTACCTTTCCACTCAAGCTTTGGTACACCAGGCACGACTAAGGTATAGTTTTAGCATGAAAATCAAGAATAACATGATAAGGAGAAAACTAATACATCCCCAAGATAACATCAAAGTTAGTCATTTCAAAATAATATATCTACCCAAGTATCATACCTAGCTAAAGAAATAAGGTAGGATAGATATACTCGATCCACCAGTAAAGGCTTACCTACTGGTGTAGAAATATGTATAAGCACTAATATGTAATCATGAAAAAAATCAAACCCAGATGAAAATTAGGTAGACATATCGTAGTTAGATCTAGGATCAAATAGCATAGATGCAGGCGGATGACAAACTGGAATAATACCTGTAATAATTGAATCTAAAGCCTCTGCCTCAAGTCTCCCAGGAAAAGCACAATACTAAGCTCCTCTACCATCTTCAGTCGAAGCAACACCTCGATCTCGACCATGCAGAATCAAAACACCACTATCTGAAGTCTTACCACCTCTAATAGTTTGACCTCTGCCCTGGCATCTGATAGAAGGAACTGGATCTCTAACTGGAGTTGTTGAATAAGTACAATGAGGTCCTAAATGAGTCTAAAAGGGATAATGTTTAAACAGGTGTCCATGATCCCCACACCGAAAATAATACCTCAGTGTAGAAGAATGTAGTCCACCAAATGGACTACTATGGCTGCCATGGGTAGAATTGTGGGGACCCTCAAGACATTTTTCACCCTTAGTTGCTAGCATAGATATGGATCACGACGCCTAGAAGCGCCACCACTTTTATGTGAACCCCTGTCTCGTGATGAGGTACTAGAAAATTAACTAGTAGTATAAGCCCTCTTGGGGTCCCCAAACTCCTATAGAACCAACAACTTTTCCTCCTTGGTGGTGCTAATAATGGATTGGAAGGAAGCCCCCTCATGAGTTGCTCTGAATACGTAAGATCTGATAGAGAAATTTAAACCCTTCATAAGCCTATAGATCCTCTCTGCCTCATCTGGAATCAAATCTAGGGCATGCCAAGATAATTGACAAAAACAAGCCTCGTACTTAGTAACAATCATACCACCCTACACCAAGTCCTCAAACCTCAATCGGCGGTCCTCTCATACACTCCAAGGAATGAAGTAATCCTGAAAGCAGTAGAGAACACACCTCAATCCACTGGAGCAGATCCAACTAGTGTGGACCTCACATAAGTCCTCTGCCACTCTCTAGTTAATCCACGTTGTCGTAGTGAAACAAAACATATACCATAGTGATCAACCAAACCCATTGCCTATAGCATCTCATGGCACAAAATCGGAAACTCATGAGTGTCCTCACTCCTGCTACCTTAAAATTAGGGTTGTTTCATCATTTGAAATCTCTCATAGTTAAGTTGCTCATCTACTACTATGACTACCTCAGGAGTGGTTCGTACCCCAATAGCCAGTGTGGGAACCACTTGGGCCTTACCCAGCTAATCATGATGAACTGGGCCTAATATTTCCCTAAAACCTGTAGTTCCACTCTCATCTGAGAAAATCTCTGTGTGCCTGTTGCACTATCCCTCTAAGTAAAGCTCTCAAGCATACCCATTATCCTCTATAGGTGTCCTGAAGCAAAGGTTCAACTGTGGGCTCTGGATGAACCTGGTCCCCACCAACTTTTGTATGTGGCTTTGGAGAAGCCCCTCTATCCTGCCTCTAACTGGTGTTGCTCCTTGGGCACGCCCTCCTGTTGATGCAAATTCATGAGCACAACCTCTAGCTCAACCCCTTTCCCTACTTTTAACTGGGGTCTCAGTAACTGCCTCAGGGATTACCTCCCCCATACCATCGAATTGAAGCTCTAGTCCTGGGCATCTACCAAAACAACACATAATTAATTAGTAATAGGAAAGGTAAACATGTATGATAAATGGAAATGAATAAACATGACGTTTCCTAATAATCTTCATAGCCTCTTGGAGATGAATACAAATGTCTCCATAACAATCCTCGAGACTCTATTTAGAGTTGGGTCATACACACCTGAGTCCTATAAACCTAGAGCTCTGATACCATCTATCATGATCCAACTTTAGATGTGGTGTCACTTGCTCAATCCCACTAGAACAAATCAACCTGAACCCAACGACAAACAAATATAACGTGCGAAAGTAACTAAGTAGAGTAGATAACCAAAAAATGAGAATACTCACAAGCTTAAATACCACCCAAGAATTGGTTGTCAAGTGTACAAGCCACAATCAATACAGAAAATCAAAATACGTACAAGTCTGCATTATCTTTCTTCTCAAATAGAACAAAGCATAAAAAAAATAGGAACAAGAGAGTCTATTGGATGACTATAGCTACCTCCTAAATCTCTTGGGAAGCCTCGGATGATCAAGAAAAGGTAGAACTCACTGTTAAAGCTCAGAACCTGCACAAGTATAAGAGCAAGGGGTGAGTACCGAAAATAACATAGTATGCAACAAGTCAACTAAAAAACCAAAGTAAGTCCAGTAGAATATATAAACTCCTTTCATCTGAACAGAACCTTCACAACTACAATATGCACAGAAAACTAGCCTAGCCTAGTAGTACATAATACACGATATAAATAGTTTTAACAAAATCACAATTCAAAATTACAAGCCGTAACTCACAAGTGATAATACAATCAATCATAAGAATCACATCATGATAATACAATCAATCACAAGAATCACATCATGCACACAAGGTTATGCAAGAATGGTATGCAATGCTTATGCAGAAATCACCAAAAGAACTCGACCTCATAACATCATTGGCAAGGACCTCAATATCACCTATAAAGAGCTCGACATCATATCATCGCCTACAACAATCTCGACATCATAATATCACTGGCGAGGATTTCAACATCACAACATCACCGGCAATGACCTCGGCATCACATCTCGATCGGTAAAGACCTCAACCCTAATTTTCATTATCTTACACATATCAGTATCTAAAACCAATGCAAATATACAGTACATAGAATGAATTGAGCATGAGATGGAGTGCACAAGTAAATTCAATCATAATCACCAATCACAACAACATATCTTAATATAGAATTCACATCACTTAACCATATTTTTAATTCAAGTAGTACAACACCATACCAATTTACGTTTACATTTAATCATCATATTTTGTACTACTAAAATATTTCATGAATCATTCATCCTATAGTCCATTCTTCATTACTCCTCAAGACATATAGAAGAAAGAAAATTTGAGAATTTTATGAGAGTCATAAAGTTTTGAAAGTCCACTTGCCTTAGCTGAGTCACGATCAATCGAATACTTGAGTCTTCTCCTTCCGAATAGAATCTAAAACACCAAATTTAATCAAATATATAATCACAATAAGATTTTAAAACTAAAAGTACCCACATCACTATATGTTTAGCATAGACAAAAAATCTCACCCAAACTTATGATCAAGTTCCTTATTGTGGTGCCAATTAACATGTGTACTCTCATATTATTTTTTCAATTCCATGCCTAGGTCCAAGTCTTAATCCTATAATTAACATGAATTTAGTATTATTCATATAATACATCACATCTAATATTAAATCACGTATCTTATTTGTCAAATTAGAACCATATCGTTGTCAATACACTAAGTAACTAAATGGTAAGGAATCATGATATTCATATTCCTCGAAGACCACCACTACATTCGATTAGGGAAGCATAATAAGACAATAACTTTCCAACTGATTCCATGTATTATAATAAAATAGTATATAATTTCTTTTTAGCATTCCGACAAGTAATTGATGACATCAGCATTGCTATTTATTTCTCTTGTCCCTCCACCCACAAATAATCCATACTTTCCAATTCTATTTCCCTTTCCTTTGTTTCTTTCCCAAAATCTAATGTAAAATTATACACACATCTACACATTTACGAATACAAAAGGAGAGGGATTCAGCGAAGTCATACCTGAAGTGGTGTACGATTATTCTTCATTGTCCGTTTCTGTCATCTTTTCTCTCTCTCCTTTTTTTTTCTAATCTATTTATAAATTTAATAAACAGGGACAAATAGTATAGGATATTATCTTAATTACTAACTTAGTCCATTAATTATCTAAATTTATTCATAAATTAATAATGATAGATATCAGATAGTCTGAAATACCATTTAAAATTTATTAAAAGGATAGTTTACGAAAGCAAGAGGACAAATCATCAAAATAATATTATGGGTCATTACACTTACAAACAAATTGATAAGCTGTAGAAAAGCTAATGAGCTCTTAAATTTTTGATGTCATTGCAAATAGCCTTTTTTGGCTTTATTAATTGAAAAAACAATTACTTATATTTTATTTATCCTTTGAGTAAAGAGAGAATTCTCTCTTATAATGTTATGATAGAAGTTTGATTATGAGTTTTTTTGACCAACAAATCCATTTTATACGATAGTTTTGACTTGTGGCTTTATAAACTAGTAACTATTGAAGTATTCCAGAAATATAACTTCGTTAAGTGCATAATGTTTAACAAATTCAGTTTGTATTAATAGATATGTGTTTTATAAATTCCATTATCA
>JAABOM020062609.1:0-10149 GCA_011800125.2 Solanum clarkiae | reverse complement strand
ATATATATAAAATATTATATTATATTTAAGTATGGTATATGGTATTTTGGTATTTTTTTTGAATACTAAATACTATACTAAATACCAATAGGAATTATAATTCACACCAAATACTATACCAAATACCATAATAGCCATACCATGGTATAAAAAATTTCAATTTTGGCTATAAGGCCCTGTAGGCTAAAAGGTCAAAATTTGAAAAGAATTGTAGAATTAGGTCTGGTGTAAGACAATATGAGCCTATATAGAGCTCATGGTTTGCTTTATAGGCCATAGTTAGGCATTGTAGATGGGCCAGTCACTTGGAAAAAAATTTGAAATCTGAGAGTTGATGCGTGAAGGGCTGCTACGGCTTATGGAATAGTCCATGGAGCAAAAATTGGATTCGTGGATAGAAGAAAAGCAATGGGATTTTTGTAGTTGGCAAGGTGTTACTAGACGAAAGCCCATTATGGGTTATGGCTGTGTATATGAGCCGTAGAATGGTCTCATGGTTTGGGTCCTTTAGAAGGTGAAACTTTTTTATGTATGAAAAGGATTACGAGGGGTGATCTATGACCCATCATTGGTTTTATGAATCGTAAAAGGGGTTTGTAGTTTGAGGTTTAGGAATGTATTTTAGGATTCAAAATGTAACCAGGACATCACCCCCAATTGATGACCCGTAAGTCAATCTATTACCCGTATATAGGGTCTATAGATAGGGTCAGACAATGTTAAATGAAGAGTAATTTTGATATTTTCTCGTGTCTTAAGACCAATACTATGTTGCTTAGGCTAATTTTCTACCCATATTAAACCCTTTCCTCTCTAATATTCTTATTCAGTCTTTACTCTAAATCCCTCTCAAATTTTTCTAAGGCAAATTCCTTTCAAGACAAGGAAGGCAAGCTAGGGTTTCCAAGGATTCTTTCCCAAATTTTAAGCTTCTCTCTAAGTCTTCTAATCAAGATATGCGGGTTTGATTTATAGACTTCTTTCATCCACAAAGCTTAAGTAAATTTCTTATTTTATTAGTTTCAAGTATGGGTATTTTAGATGCATAAGTCACTTTAAGTGTTGATATTATGATGTATTTTCAGTTATATAAATTATATAAAGTGAAATGCTATGATATGCTATGAAGTTGAGGATTTTATAAGATGAATTTCATTATTTTCCTATCTAGAGTTTTACATGCTCATTGAAGGTGATTTGAGAATGTTTAATATTAATGAGTTTTACTATGCCCTATGCATTATTCTCCATGATTTAAAGTTCAGATGCATTGCTTACCAAGTTTTAAGTTATGTTCTATGATGAAGCTTGTTATGAATGATGAAAGGATTCACTATATGTTATAAAAAGTTTATGAAAGTTATAAAGTATTTTATGAAGCCTTTTTTATGATATTTTAAAGATGGTGAAAGGGAAATTCTCATCAAAGATGAACTTTCTTGTGAAAGGACAATTCTCACATGAAGGGATGCCTAAAGTAAATGAGATATTCTTAATATGATGATGTTATAGTTTAAAGCTTATGAACACATGATTATGATTATGTTTAAAATATTTTGTGAGAGTTGACTTAGAACTGAATGGGACATGAGGCGGGGTTCGGTAAGGAAATCTTAATAGCAATCTCTTGTCTCATTAAATATGTGACACCATAGGAGTCCTTATAAGATAAGGCTAGTGGATCCATAATAGCTAAGTTAAAGTGAAGATGTGCATGCATAAGTTGACAAACTTCTATCTGATAAGTAGTCTCTCCATGCCAAAATATGGGGTTATGTTAGATTTCATGTTATAACTCACATGATTTAAAATGTCATTATGGTCTTGATGTTCACGCTCCAACAGTAAAGCGTCGTAGTCAAGTATAAACCTAACCAGAGTTTAGGGTCGAATCCACAGGGAATACGGAGCTTGACTATGTTGACCCACTAACAATCATTTCAAGCATCGATTACTATATTCTCTACAATAGGGGGTTTGTGATTCAAAATGAAGAACAAAAATAAACACTACACTATTTATGCAAGAAGACAATCAAATTGAGGGACAACTTGGGAATTGTGTTCTCCATGATTTGTTGACTTAATTACCCTAGACAACATAACTCTAATTAGGAATTTGCATGCAGGATGATAACTTAGGTTCTTCCAGCCCTCTTGTGAAGGTGAAGGTCGAATTTCACCATGGTGCTTGGTTGACACCCATGATGTGCCAACTAACCGTTACCCATTATCCCAGTCAACCTCTCCTTAGTCAGGTTTGGTTGATTAGACGAGAACACATCAATCGAACCCTGTTATTTACTTTCCTTTTCCTATTTGTCACTACCTTGGTTGGGATTATAATAGTAGGCGGGATTTGGTGTTGGCCACCACCAAATAACATTTAAGTTAAGGAAAATAAATAATACATGCAAAAACTCCATCAAAGAAATGCACAAAGTTTAGGTTATTTCAAGTTAACTACTCATGATTCCCATAACCCCATGTTGTGGGTGTTTAGCTACTCAAGGCTAAGGCAAAATCAACAATAATGAATATGAGAGACATAGTTGAGAGATTACCTAAAACAACGAAGAACAAAGACACCTTCAAATTAAAACCAAAAGCTTGGCTTAATGGAAAATAAGTACAATGTGATTTTTCAATTCCCCAAAGTGGGTCTTCAAATTAAAAAAATGAAATCTACACTAAACCCTAGAAATATTCAAGAAAGAATATTCAAAGTGATGGAATCTGAAAAATTGTTCTCCAGCTAACCCTAACATTAACTATTTATACTATTTACAAAATATCCTAAAAATTAAATAGAAAATACAACTGGCAGCTATTACATCTCGCAGACACGACTCATAGGGTGACCTACGAGTCGTAATCGGATTTTCATAGTTAGCACTTGGTATTTTGGATATGACTGCTACAACCCACTGTTATGAGTCATTGCTTGGGCTACTACTCGTATGCTTTCTCGTAGTCTAGGCTTTCAGTTCTAGGTCCAAACTTTTGGCTCACTGTTCCCTTCTACGACCCCCACCTATGCGTGTCATAATGAGACCCACGACTCGTAGGATGACCTCATATGGGACCTTCACTTTGCAAATTCTTAATTTTGCTCATTATTTCTTGCTATAGGGCACCCTACAACTTGTAACTTGGTCTACGACTCGTAGTATGGCTCGTATATCTTGTACTTCAGCAAAATCTGTAATTTTCTCCCAAAATCATGTCAACCTATATTTTCTGCAAGAACAACATAAAAACACATAAAAACCATAAAAAGTCGCATTAAGAACTTGAAAAATCCGTTGTTTAAGGCATCAAATGTGCTGTACTTTGACAGCACATCGACACCCTCAACTTAGAACTGTTGCTTTTCCTCAAGCGACGACTCGATCTGAGTAGACAATGAGAAACACATAGCGACTGTCCTATTGGCATATACATTCCTTAACTCCAATTCAGGTATCTCACTCTCATTTTTGAAACATGATTGCAAAGCTACCAAGCAAACCAAAATACAGTGATGCATATGACAATCCAAATATGACAAGTGAAGGAGTATCATCAATCCAAAATCACTAAACAAGTCACATGCCAATCATGCATTGCAAATGCCCTCACAGAAAAGAAGTCCCTATATTACACTCAGAAAGCAATCAAAGTTCAGGGACTGTGCAAGCATTCTCATCCTCACATATGAAATTCATACATGATAACTGACACCATAGGCTTACCCCTATGCTCAAACTTTGGACTGTTGACTAGTTGGATTCGGATCACTGTAGGACTTAAACGGGTTGTAATGTAGGCTCATGGGGATTTGATATGGCATTTTAGGCAAGTAGTAGCTAAAAGCTATTCTTGAATCAAGGTTTTCAACACTTTTACCTCCATAACTCAAAGATTTTCATTATAACCTCCCTTATTCTTCCTTTTTTAACTTTTCTGGGTGCTTTCTTTTCCTTTTTTCAGTTGTGCCTTATTTTCGAACTTATTTTGCTATTCTTTTTAATCCAAAGCACTTTTCTTTTTTTTTCCCTCTCACCTGGCACATGATTCTTTTCTCCTTTCTATGTTTTACTAACTAACCACCTCATTTTCATTACCACACCACAACAAAAGCCACTTTTAACTTAGGATTTTAACCCAAGGTGAAGTACACAATATCTATTCCTTAAACTAGGGCCACTTTTGGTACGCCCTCAACTTAGACTTTTTGCCTAAATCAAGGTGGAGACCTGTGTTTTTGATAAACAATCGCTCGGTTAGGATATCAGCACCACGCCAAGGTTCAAGGATAGACCAGAGTAAATATCAAGGTATTTCACAAAACAAGGTTAGGCTAGCTAGGTGTCAAAAAAGAGAATGTACATGTAAAGTTTAAATATATGGAACAAAGGATTAATTACTATATTTGGTAGGTTATTTAGGCAAAAGTGGACTCACTAAATAAACAATAGCCTCAGATTATTTCCTAATCAACCATATCTCCAGTCCAATCTTAGAGTAACAAGGCAAGTTCTACGTCAGTACACAGTGCAAGAATATAACAAAATAGGCTCACACACACATGACATCGCATACAAAATTAACATGGACTCATAGGTCATGCTTCAAGCCTAAAATTGCCTTTTCTTTATCAGAACAAACATTGCCAAATAATTGTATGCAAGATTACAATGGCAACCAACAATTTCAAAAATTTTGGGGGTACCCAATTTTCAAAACATTCATAAAATCATTCAAGATTATGAATATGCCAAAAGATAATAATCACTATATATCTACAAATTATCTATATTACCTAAGCATGCCGGTTTAACAAAAATTAGAACACGTACTACTCGGGATGACCCCATCTACTTAGATCTGAGCTTCCCGGGAAACCACTTCAGTTGAGAGTTGTAAAGCAACACCATGTGCCCTGGTGCAAATTGGCGATTCTCAATTTTTTGATCATGCTGAATCTTTATTCGTTGTTTCTACAATGCAGAACTCTCATACGTTCTCAATCTGCACTCATCTAGCTTATTAATCTGCATTAACCTAGATGTTGCTGCTCCATTCCAATCTAGGTTCAGCTTCTTTAATGCCCACATTGCTTTATGCTCCAGTTTGACTTGTAAATGACAGGCTTTTCCAAACATCAGTTGGTAGGGAGACATACCAATTGGTGTTTTAAAGGTGGTGCGGTAAGCCTACAATGCATCATCCAACTTTCGGGACCAATCAATATGATTCATATTCACAATTTTAGACAAGATTTACTTTATCTCTCTATTCGATACTTCTACTTGACCACTAGTTTGGGGGTGATAAGACGTTGCCACATGATGATTTATACCGCACTTCTCAAGGAGTGATTTGAATAATCTGCTGTAAAAATAAGAGCCTCCATCGCTGATAATTGCTCTACGTGTTCCAAACCTGGAAAAAATATTTCTGCAAAGAAAACCTGTGATACTCTTGCCCTTATTATTTGGTAGAGCTATGGCCTCCACTTATTTAGAGACATAATCTACAAAGACAAGAATATACTTATTTTTATGAGAGCTAACAAAGGATACCATGAAATCACTCCCCTATATATCAAACAACTCAATTACCAAAATGGGATAAAGAGGAAGTTCTTGACTCCGTCAGACTCCACCCTCTCTTTGACATCTGTCACAGGACTTGGCATAATCATAAGTATCTTGATGTATAGAAGGCTAATAATATCCACACTATAATACTTTATAATCCATAAAAGCTCCACCGTGATGGCCCCCGAGTAATGAGGAGTGAAAAGCTTCAAGGATGCTCATCATCTCTACTTCCAGAATGCATCTACGAATGATCCCGTCAGCATATACATGAAATAGGTATGGCTCATCCCAAAAGATTTATTTTACATCATGCATGAACCTGCGACGTAGATGGGTATTGAGATCAGAAGGTACAATATCACTCACCAAATAATTGGTATAGTCAACGAACCATGGAATAAGATCATGCGAAGCCACCAATACCCTTTCATCAGGAAAGGAATCATCAATATCAAAACTATTATCAAACTGCACCATAGCTCTATTCTCTAATCTGGAAAGGTGATCAACAACTTGATTCTCTGACCCTTCCTATCAATCACATCGAAGTTAAATTCTTGTAGAAGAAACACCCATCTGATCAATTTAGTCTTTGCATCTTTCTTGGTCATCGAATACTTGAGTGTCGCATGGTCCGTGTGTACTATCACTTTGGCTCCTAGTAAGTATGATCGAAATTTCTCAAATGTAAAGACCAATGCAAGTAACTCCTGTTCAGTAACCGTGTAGTTTTTCTGGGTGACATTCAGTGCTTTGCTTGTATATTAGATAGGATCTAAGATTTTCTCCTTGCGTTGTCCCAACATCACACCTAATGCAACCCCACTAGCATCACATATTAATTTGAAGGGCTTGACTAATCTGGAACCACAATGATAGGTGCTGAATTCAACCTTCTCTTCAATTCTTTGAAAGCTTGTATATAGACATCATAAAACACAAATTTTTAGCATCTTTCTCCAACAATTTTTGCAGAGGATATGAGATCTTGGAGAAATCTTTTATGAAGCATTTGTAGAATCCTGCATGGCCCAAGAAACTCCTAATACCTTTGATTGAGATCAGTGGTGAAGTTTCTCAATCACCTTAATATTTGCTTTATCAATCTCAATGCCTTTACCCGAAATTCTATAACCTAGCATAATACCCTTCTTAACCATGAAGTGACACTTTTCCCAATTCAACACCAGGTGAATTTCTACACATATCTGTAAAATGTCATGCAAATGTAATAGACAGTCTTCAAAGGATTGGCCCATGACACTAAAATTGTCCATGAACACCTCAATCGTACTCTCCACCATGTCCGAGAAAATAGGCATCATGCATCTTTGAAATGTGGCTGGAGCATTACACAATACGAAGGACATTCTTCTGAATGCAAAGGTGCCATAAAGGCATGTGAAAGTGGTTTTCTCTTTATCCTCTGGTGCAATGACAATTTGACTATACCTCGAATATCCATCAAAGAAATAGTATCAACCTTTTTCTGCAAGTCTATCAAGTATCTGATCCATGAATGGCATAGGAAAAATGTCTTTCTCAGTGGAGGCATTAAGTTTTCTGTAATCCATACACACTCTCCATCTTGTGACTGGTCACATGGAAATCAACTCATTTTTGGCATTCGGCACTACTGTGATACCCCTTTCTTCGGCACATACTGCACAGGGCTCACCCACTTACTGTCTACAATAGGATAGATTACCGTTGCATCTAACCACTTGATGATTCTTTTCGAACCACTTCTTGCATTGGAGGATTTAACTGTCGCTGGTGCTCAACACTGGGCTTGTAGTCCTTAACCAGTTGAATCTTTTGAGTGCATATACCAGGAGGGATGGCAATGATATCTACAATAGTCCACCTGAAAGCCCTTTTAATTTTTTTAGTACTACCAAAAGAGTCTCCCCCTGATGTTCACTTAAATCTGTAGCAATGATGACCGACAATGTATCATGCTCTCCCAGAAATGCATATTTCAAATGTGACGGGAGTGCTTTCAGTTCCAACTACGGTAGGATCTATATGGAAGGTTTTGTGGGTGGAATTCCCTGTTCTATTGATCAAGTTCTAATTTTTCCTGACATCTCGGGCCAAATGATATCCCAAGAGCATTCACTGTCTCCTCATAATCTAGAATATAGTCACCATCAAAATTCATCAACACTCCTTCCAATGTATCAACTCTAAGACACAGCTCAACTGGAACCTCTGACTCATCATCATCAACAGTTTCAATCACTGAGATTACCCTCAAATCACAGTCTTTACACTTTGTTGACAGACCTGAAACACCACTGCTTCTTCACCAAACCTGAATGTGAGCAGTCCTTTCTTCGTATCAACCAGAGTGCGACCTGTGGATAGGAAAGGCCTCCCCAAAATATAAATTTGTCTACCTACCAACACATCATAAAGTACCCTCATAGGTTTCTGGATTGTTCTGTGTACCATTAGTAACCGCATTTTTATAGGGATAGAAGTACCCAATCCAAGCTTTTTGAAAATGGCGAGTGGCATCAAATTTATGCTAGTACCGAGATCACAAAGTGCTTTGGTAAATGAAAATTTCCCGACTATGCATGGTATGGTGAAAATGCCTGGGTCTTCACGTTTTTGGACTAGTGACTTGGTAATGATGACACTACACTATTGGAACTTTTGAGAAATATCTTGACTCACCGTCTGCTTCTTCTTGATTAGATCTTTCATGCACCTTGCATAACTCGACACCTTCTCTAAAGCTTCAATCAAAGGAATGTTCACCGATAACTTCTTGATCATTGCTAAAAATTGCTCAACCTTACCGTCCTCTTCTTTCTTCTTAAGCCTTCGTGCAAAAGGTGGTGGAGGTCTGGGAAAGGTCTTGAACCTCTTAGGTTTCCCATGTGCTCCATTTATCTTAGCTTTTTCATCATCACTCTTCTTACGACTTTCATCCACAACTACCGACATAGGGGTATCGATGGTACTTTTACCACTTCTAGTCATGACTGTCATGTAATGCCCATCCTTCTTTGGATTTTGAACCATATTACTTGGTAAAGTGCCTTTTTGGCATTGGTTCAATTGTAAAGAAACTTGCCCAAATTGTTGTTCCAATTGTATGATAGCCACCGAGTGAGACTTTATCTTTTGGTTTATGTTTGAAATATCTAATTTCATTCCTTTTAAGGTCTCATCTTGATGGTTGTCTCTCTTCAACAACTTGTAAAACATCTCTTCGATCCTAGAAGTACTTGATCTGGCATCACGGTTGTGGGGCGGCACATAAGGACCATTTCTATAACCATCTCTTCTACCCCATTCGGCATCCGACACTCTTTCCCTTTCATAATAACCACCTCAGTTGTCTCTATATGCACCATTATGGTTGTAGTTCCGACCTTGATTCCCGGAACCTTTCCTCCAATTCTCCTAATTGGACCCTTGGGGGTTGTTCCGAAAGCCCGTCGATTGGTTACCCATGAAGCAAGCATCTTCACCAAAGAATGGTTCATCATACATAGGTACCTTAGGAGGTTGGTGTGTCACTGCTTGAACACTCTCTTGATTTTGCTTTAAGGCCAAATCTGTGTTTATGCGAAGTTGGGCAAGTTGTTGCATGATTTCCTCATTGACTTTAGCTTGCTCATTGTTGGTGTTTATCGCACAAGAATTCTTCATAGCACCTCTCTATCTTTGGCCCCATGATCTATTGGTTTGAACCTCTTGCTCCATCCTTTCGATGATCAATGCAAAAGGTTGATCAAGAAACATGCCTCCCATGATTGAGTCGGCACAAGCTTGACTATTCTCATCAAGCGCCGATAGAAAATCCCAACCAAGGCATCATCAACAATCTTATGATCAGGAACTATACGCAAACACTTGATGAACTCTCATGCGGTACTAATAGAGTCACTAGGTAATTGCTCAAAATTGTTTATTTGGTCTTTGAGCTTAAGCTTCTTTGACCTTGGAAAGTACCTTTCTAGAAAAACTCTCTCAAGCTCCACCTAACTTGTTATTGTACCTTGAGGAAGCTCAAACAACCAAACATTTGCATTACCAGTTAGTGACAATGGAAACACTCGCAAACCAACTACATCCAAAGAAAGATTTTGTGTCCTTATGAAACTTCTGCAGACGAAGGCGATATTATGGAGATGACAATTAGGATCCTCTGAAGGTAACCCTGTGAACAACAGTTTTGGATTATTTGTAGTAGTCCACCCAATACTGTGAACTTAGCATCTGTCGATAAAGGTGACAACACTATAACACCAGTAACGTCCATGGCCATAGGGTTCAAGCGATATTGATTCTAACCATAAGCATTTTTATTGAAATCCCTAAGTTGTGGCGTATTAACCCTTGGTGGTGGATTCTTATCTTTTTTGATATCCTCATTATTCACATTCATTTCTTCCTGAATGACAATATTTTCATTCACTTGAGCCATTCTTCTAGTGATTCAATGGATCTCCAAATTGATTGGAGCTAAGGGATTGCCCTGGCTCCTTGTATTAGGCATACAACCTAGTACACCCTGCAAATAAGACTAAACAACAAAAACA
>JAABOM020062608.1:0-10149 GCA_011800125.2 Solanum clarkiae | reverse complement strand
TCCATCTATGGTGTAGATGTATCCGGATGTACTCTTGCTTGAATCCACATCTCCACTCAGATCAGCATCCACAAAACTCTGTAGAACTGTCTTGCCAGTACCATAACAAAGTGAAGTATTAGATGTACCTTTCAAGTATGCCTATTATCAAAGATTCAGAACGTTACAACTGTCAAGTGTTGTGCCTAAACAGAAAAATAATCATGATAAGGCCAAAGATGTGGCTACCAAATGATGGAAACTATCGAGAACTCCGATGGTTTACAGCATGGAAACCGAAAGATCATCTTGAGGACTTCCATCTCCCAAGTGATATTTCAGATGCTTTGTCTCAGACAACAGTACCTTTTGGTTATGGATATGTTCAGTTTCTAGACACGTACGTTACCATGCTCCCAGTCATTACACGTTCATAGTATCTGTTTTTTGGATATTGTTTTGCTTTTCTTCCTTTTCCCTTGCCTGTATTATGTTATCTTTTGAGTAGCTTTGTGAAACTTTTTTAATTTTGCAAAGCAAAAAAAGAAAAAGGATGAAATCCTTGATTGCAATAAAGAAAAATTTGAATAAGAGAAACAAGAATTAAAATTCTCTGCTTAACCTAAATTTCTTCTTTGTGGCCACATATCATGGGAGATTTCTGTTACATAGAACAGATTCCCATAGCAATCAAACAAATCATGCATGTATAATAATAGGTAAGTTGCAGCTTATCGACTTTACCCCCAATTTTATATGGTTTTAAGCTTCATCTTAATGTTGTTTTCAGAGCTGTTGCAGCTGAAGTTTGTGAAGAACTTTTTACTCCTCAACCTCATGCTGAGCTTGCATTGAATGGTGTTGAAGTGTTTATGAATGCAAGTGGAAGTCATCATCAACTACGAAAGCTTGATCTTCGCAATCGTGCTTTTATAAGTGCCACACATACTCGAGGGGGAGTTTACATGTATAGTAATCACCAAGGATGCGATGGTGGTCGTCTCTATTATGGTAGCAAGCCTGTCTTTTGTCCTCGCAATAATTTACCATATTAATAATCTATATAAACTGTATTTCTTAGCTTAGGTGATATGAAGATAATTGTGTTTAACTCACTTTGGCAACCTATTTTAGCAGTTTTATTATGACTGTGTATTCATTATTCATTTACTTTGACAGATGGATGTTCTTGTGTTGTTGTAAATGGAGATATGGTAGCACAAGGTTCACAGTTTTCATTGAAGGATGTTGAAATGGTTTTTGCTCAAATTGATCTAGGTGCGGTATGTTAGAATTTTGAAGTCATATCTAAATGTTGTTTTATATTATCATTAACTTGTTCCTCTTTTGCCACTTGGTAAGTGGATGCCCAAGTCTTTTGCAGTTACCAAACTAATGCAAACAAATTGGATCAGATTATGGTGTAAATATTCATCAGACTCAACTTTGTAATCTGCATATATTAATTGCTCATCCATGTTTTTTTAGTACTGATTCCACATTTCTCTAGCTCAACTAATTTAAGTAAAACCATTGCGTTTTGATGTGCCTGCAAATCAAGAGCCATATCCTGATATGTAGAGTTTGTTTTATAAAAGAACTAACATAATTGTGTGAAATCTTTTGCTGATGAAATCTATAAGTGTTGTTAGTTATCCATTTTGTTAAATGACAATGTTTCTTACTTCCGCTTATGTACCAAGTTGCGAGTCTCAGATCATCTATCAGTAGCTTTCAAGAGCAAGCAAGATGTAAAGCTAAAGTTTCCAAAGTATTTGTGCCTGACAAGCTTTGCCAACCTTTTAACCTCCAAATGTCACTTTCAAGTCCACTCAAGGTAAGTTGTTGTGTAAGGTCGATGGTTTCGAAAACTATATATGTTCATGTAAGACTAATCCCCGTACTTTCTCTTTTTTAAACAGCTCTGCTGAGTTAAAACCTTATGCGCAAGTCCCTTCCCTCTGTTCCATAGATAGATTTTGTTATACTCCTAGTCACAAAAGCTATTATGAAGGTCTTCCAAATGTTTTTTTGCTTATTTGTTAAGATATTTGTTGACTGATCTGTGCAGTTGCCATTTTAGGAACCATTATTTTATGTCTCTCAGGAGAAAGAGGGTCTCTCTATATGAAGTATGAATTGATCATATTTCTTCTCTCTCCTCTCCTCTTGCCTGGCTGGGGGTTGGAGGCTTTAATTTTCTGATCATTTCCATTTCTGTCGATCTTTGATCACATGATTCTCTTTCAATCTGAAGTCTATTCTACACCTTGACTAGGTTAAACTTTCATCTAGTTCTTTCTTGAATGTTTCAAAGCATCTTATTTTGCAGCTTTTTATATACTACATTTAGTTCTATCTTCTTGAGTTTTGTTGCATTTTAAGTCATATGTTTGGGTGTACTGTCTTGTGGATTCTTCCATTGCTTGATTAAGTTGGCTTAGTGAACTGCTTTCTGTTTCCAGATTAAATGCCATTCTCCTGAGGAGGAAATAGCCCTTGGACCTGCTTGCTGGCTGTGGGATTACATAAGAAGAAGTGGTGCATCTGGTTTTCTGCTTCCACTTTCTGGTGGTGCTGATAGTTCCTCCGTTGCTGCTATAGTTGGTTCAATGTGCCAACTTGTAGTAAAAGTTTTATTGGACTCCCTGCCCTTCTAAACAGATGTATTGTTGGGTTCTAGCTATTATCCTGTAGTTGTTGCTAGTCTTTGACATTTGGTTTGTTGTTATAGTATATAGGTTTTTCTGTAGTTTCAGACTGCAGAATGAAAATGCTGTCGTTGTGTACCCTTATAGCCGGTTGAACCTTCTGCTAGTTTTCTACATGAACCAATAGCCTCCAGTGGGAAATGATAGATAATTTTTGTGCTTTTTGATTTCTCAAATTATTACCTGGAGGCTGGATCTAAATCTGGTGATTTCTTCTCTAAGAAAAGTGAGAGGGTGGAGTTCTTCATTGTTAAAATGTACAAGTTTCTAAAGAATGATCGTTCACTTATAGGATATTAGGATTTAACTTCCTGCAGCGTTGCTGAACTGAAAATGCTACAACATGGCCAAATTTAGGATGATCCTTGATTTGTTGTATTCGTGGTCAAGGTTCTGTTTCTGCTACAGATCAGCTATTTTTCATCTAATGTTCTAGAGCTGGCGAGCATTTTGTACAAGTATGGTCTTATTATTTGTGCATATTCTTCGATACATGTAATATGTCTTTATTTATGTTGTGTTAACTGATAAATTGCATCATGCTGTTCGTAGTGTCTATTTCGTCATAAAAGTTCGAAGTAAATAGCATGACCAGCATGTCTGAAGATAAGCAGACTATTGAGCTTTATTTTCTTTATAGTTTAATTATAAGTGATGTCAATGCAGAAATTGCAAATGGTGACAAGCAGATCAAAGCAGATGCCATTTGAATTGGCCATTACACTGATGGTCAGTTTCCAACGGATAGCAAAGAATTTGCGAAAAGGATTTTTTACACTGTTTATATGGGATCTGAAAATAGGTAAGAATATCAGCAAGTCCCCCTATTCTGTCCTTCTCAGATTTTCTGTTCTGATCTAATATGTATTCCCTGGTTTCTTAATTGGCATGGAATTGGAACTTCATTACTAATTACTCCTTTATAGCTGCTTTGCTAATTTTCGGTTGGAATTTTTCTTTATTTGCCTGACCTTGGGCATCATTCTTGTGGTACAGAATTGGGAGTCTTCTTAGTGCATCAACGACATACCCAGTGTAGTCTTACAAGTAGGGTCTGGGGAGCCTTCAAGTAATCTTAAAAAAACATGGGAAATTTGAACTTCGCAAATATGAGAATTCGTTCATCATGAACTCTTGGCTGGACTCACTGTCGTGCTACTGCTTTCTAAACCAAAGCTGATACCCTCCTCAGGAATTTTAGGGGTCAACCCTACCTATGTTTCGTTCTTAAATGACATTTTTCTCTAATATCAATGGACTTAAAATCTTCGGGTAAACAATCTCTATTGCTTATGTTTACTTTTTTTCACCATTTGATTCTTGTACATAAGAAATGAGACAACTTTTTTACTGCAAATGTAGAAGCCGTTTTCTTTCACTCATATAACCGTCTCGTTTAGTTCATCAACTTAAATTGAAGAGAAATAAAAATATATATAGTCAATCAAATCTTTTTCTCCTTGTTTCTAGAATGAAAAGAATTTGGAGAAATTTTAGGTCTCACCGAATGACACGTAGAGACATTGATAGCACACATGGAGCTAATGGTATTTCCTAACTAATTGACTGAGTAGTTGCCCATAGATCACTTAAAAAGGAATATTTATTATGTGATCCATACCCCGACATAAGAAGTCCAACAGGAGCAATACTTCAAATGGCAATCCATAAAAAAACACCAATACTAAGATCAGCTAGAACAAGGTGATAGCATTCTGAGAAGTACGTATTCCATGAGTCTAATGACACCTTTGCTTTGAACTTTAAGGGTTTAAATTTTGCATGTTTCACTTTTATATGGTGGAGAAATTTAGAGCAAGAACGATCATCCCAACTGAAGCAGATGATCAAATTAAGATTTCAGGCTTTTTCTATTGTTTTATAGATGTCTTCTTCAATAGAGAACTCCCAGGGGCTTCTTCTTTCTTCTGGAGAACACTAGCACTATCTTTCCAGAACTCTATGTTTGAAAAAAGATCTATTTGAATTGATTATTGAGCCAAACTTGTGTTGTTGATAGTGTATGCATGTGACAGTTCAGAAGCCACAACAACTCGGGCAAAGTTGTTGGTTGATGAGGTAGGATCCTGGCATCTTAATGTGAGCATCGATGGAGTGGTCTCTTCACTACTCTCTCTGTTTCAAACACTCACTGGAAAGCGTCCACGCTACAAGGTGGAATAGTTTGAAATAAATTTTTTCCATTATGTAATTATTTGCTTTTATGTGTTCACTTAACTGAAACGTTTAACCTCATGTTGTTTGGCCTACTAATAGTTGGTTGGACCAAGAGACACCATGTCTGGAATAAAGAATAAGCTATTGCTTCACTGTGCAATCTTGACCTGATTCTTTTGTTTGCAGGTAGATGGAGGATCAAACATTGAAAATTTAGGGTTGCAAAACTTTCAAGCTCGGGTTCGAATGGTCCTAGCATTCATGTTAGCATCTCTGCTTCCATGGGTCCATAACAAACCTGGTTTTTATCTGGTTTTGGGTAGCTCCAATGTGGATGAACGGTTACATGGTTACTTGACGAAGGTAGAAGAGATTTTTGTTGTTTTGGATATAGTGTCACTATTAACATCATTTATCCTATAATAGCATCTTGTTAATCGGGGATTTGAGGGCAATTACTACTGTATTGCAGTTTGAATTGAGTTGCGGCTGGCTTGAACTCTCCTTCTATTTTTTTTCTATGCTTGGAATGTCAATAAATAGAGAGCAAAAAATTGGCTTCAAAATTTTCCTTTAACTGATTTCTCTTTTCTGTAACACATCCTGGTGATAAATGTCTATCTTTGCAGTATGATTGTAGTTCAGCTTATATAAATCCAATTGGAAGTATCAGTAAGATGGATCTTCGATCATTTCTTAAATGGGCTGCGGTTCATCTTGGCTACTCATCCCTGGCAGAGATTGAAGCTGCACCGCCTACTGCTGAATTGGAGACTATACGTGCAAATTACAATCAGGTATCTGATTCAGTATACTTCCAATTTTCAGTTTATGTGCTTTTTCTAGTAATGCAGCTGACCATTATTTCCTGTTTATGGTATTTTCCTTATCCTTTCATTTGGGAGAGTTCTCATGTACTTATGGTTAAACGAAAGAGGGGTCTTTGCTGTTCTGAGTGGCATCTTGCATCACTTTTCACATTGCTCACTTCTTTCTCATGTTCATCTCGACTAAACAGATTCTATAATTTTTACATTTCCTGGGGCCACCTCTTTCTCATGTTCATCTCGATAAATAGATTCTATAATTTTTCGTATGAAAGTTCCTTGACTTATCTTTTAATTAAATAAGTGGAGTTTGGTTATGTATGAAGAAGTGATCAAGAGCAATTAAAAGTTTTTACTTTACAATGATTTTGGAACAGTTGGATGAAGTGGATATGGGTATGACCTACGATGAGCTTTCAGTGTATGGAAGGTTGCACAAAATTTTCCACTGTGGACCTCTATCAATGTTTAAGGTTTGTCCTGTTCATTCCATAAGACATTAAAGAATCAGACTTGCTATAGGATCATTTCTTCCGCATATTTTTGTAGTCCTTGATAAGTACTGAATGATCATGTTGCAGGATTTGTGTTACAAATGGGGTACAAAGTTGATGCGTGCAGAGGTGACTGATAAAGTGAAATACTTCTTTAAATACTGTTCCATCAATAGACACAAGATGACTGTACTGACGCCTTCATATCATGCTGAGGTACTTCACTTCTATGTTGCGTGGATCCTTTACTTGCCTTGAAGTATCTATCTGGTAGTGTTAGTATGGTCCCACATCATCTATAGAACGGGTAATCGGTCTTTTATATTGTCTTGGAATCCTCGACTAACGAGATAGCTTTTGGGTTTGAGTTAGGCTCAATGTTCATTCCTTCACATGTATAGGTAGTACTTATACATGCTTGTATTGATATGGGATACTTGTACATGCCTGTATCGATACCTACTCGTTCCCATATCCATGCAACTTAAGTCCAGATGGTAAGAGCCATCATCATCTACATCTTAATCCCAAGCAATTCAAATTCGCCTATACAAGTCTTCCCTGACTTTATCACTCCATTTAAGTTCATCTTAGACTCTCATTACACACAGTAAAATAAAAATAAGACCACCATATAATCTGTCTGTGATGTTGCAGTCGAGAAGCATATGATTTTTCTCTTATTGCAGAGTTATTCACCCAAGGACAATAGGTTTGATCTGCGCCAGTTCCTGTACAATGTCCGATGGCCTTATCAATTTCGCAAGATTGATGAACTTGTGAATGAGCTTGGTGGTGATAAAGTTGCTCTTACAAAATCGACTGACAGGGAAAATGTGAACGTTACAGCTGATGGCGGGCTGTAACGTGAAACGTGAAATAGGTTTCTTCAAATGTGAACTTTTGTTTTATATTACTTGATCCATGCTGATATGATGCACTTCTTTAAAAAAATTTAATTAGAACTGTATTTTATTAAATTTATTTTATTAATAATTCTTTAGAATTCTAACTTTGGTTCCTAAAAATGAGACTTGTATTTACTCCGTCCAATTCAAGTAGAAATTGTAAAATCTTCATTTTTTAAAAATAGTCAAGTCACACTAAAGGAAATGGTCTAATTTCTATACGCGTCATTTTCCATTTTGTTTGTCTTATTTTGATTGATGTGAAATTTAGAAAAAATATATATATCTTTTTTTCTATGACACCAAAACTAGCAACAATAGAAAGAAAAAGAAACAAGGAGTAATTTTCAGTCGTTAAAGCTGATGTGAAAGGGTGCAAGATCCAACAACAAAAAATTGGTTAGGGATTCGAAAAGATAATTGTAGAATTATTTTGTAATAATTGACTGGTTCGAATGTCCTAGTATAATTCCATGAATTATATTGACAAAATAATTCTGCTGTCAAGAGTACTCTACGTATTGCTTGACGTAAATATTAGTTTAGTTTATTACAAAGAAAAAGATACAAATTATTATTTGCAAGTTTGAATGATCCACATGTTTTTGTGTTATTAGTGTGTAAGCAAGAAACTTCCATCCATTATGCTCCAAATGTGGAAATACAAAGCGTTTGACCAGCTAAAATTATAAATTAGTCCTTTTGATAAATGACATGCTTGTGACAAATAAAGATGTTTATTTTTTTTTCCATTGTTCAAACCAATTAATAATACCCATCTGTCTCAATATGTTTGCCTTAATTTTGACTTAAAACGAGATTTATTTTTGACGTGTTAAACATGTTACGTGAAATATTGAAATCAATAATTGAACAAATTAGAAAAGAGACATTGTTGGATAATGCTAACATTCTGCCTACGGCAAAGTCTACGAGGGAGTTGAGATTGCCTAGGTCAGAGTCATAATCGAACATAACACTTATTTGATCGACTTAATTAAAAAATAAAATTATAACTTTGCACTTGATTATAACTTTTGTCATAATAATAAATATTATAACGAAGCCAAAATCATGTATTCAATTTCCAAGGACAACTTGCTGCATTGAGCAAGTGTTGTTGCCTATGGCAAAGTCCACAGACCAGGATGGAATAAAGAAATAATACTTTGCTAACACCTATGAACTCTTTTTTTCCTATATGATTATTCTTTTTTCCATTTTTATTTGTTCATTATAAATGTCCAATAATATTTATTAAATTTATAAAATCAATAAATAATTTTATATTTAATTCTTAATTTATTTTTATCATTAATTCTACACTGTAACTAGAATTGTGCGTCTTAAATGAACTAAACTTGCTCTGAAGAAATTATTGGTGTGTGAAAATGTCAAAGTTGGAACATCAACAGTCAAACATATGGAAACATTTAATACTAATATTAATACTTTCTCCGTCCAACTTTACTTGATCCTTATTGATTTGACATAATGATGAAGAAGTAGTAAATAATGGAATAATTTTATCAAATTACCTTTTAAATATAATAACTACAATGTCTTGAAAAATATAATAGAGAAATTACTTTACTTAATGATAAGGATAAATTAGGAATGACATGTAAAATTATCTCTTATTTTCATAAAGTGGACAAGTATTGTTGGACATTCAAAAAATATAAGACAAGTAAAGATGGACGTAGGGAGTAATTATTGTGTCAAGTTAATACTACCTCCGGGATGGGTTTAAGCTGTGGTACTCGGGTGGTTCCGGGAGTAGAAACGGCGTAGGCATACTGGTAGACGAGACCCTTAGGGATTTTGTGGTCGAGGTTGGGAGGGTTAATGATAGGTTGATGTTTATCAAACTCGTGGTGGAAGGACAGATTGTGAACGTTGTTAGTGCTTATGCGCCCTATGTAGGTTTAGAAGGAGAAGTCAAGAGGCGCTTCTGGGAGGAGCTAGATGAGGTCGTGCGGGGTCTACCGGCGACAGAGAAAATCTTCATTGGGGGTGACTTTAATGGGCATATTGGGGCGACTAATAGTGAGTTTGAAGATGTGCACGGAGGTTTTGGTTTTGGTGTGAGGAACGAAAGTGGGACGTCTCTTTTGGAGTTTGCCAAAGCTTTCGAACTAGTGATTGCGAATTCGTGTTTCCCGAAAAGGGAGAACCACTTGGTAACCTTTCGCAATACGGTAGCAAATACTCAGATTGATTACCTTATTTTTCGAAAGGGTGATAGGAGTCTTTGTAAAAATTGCAAGGTTATTCCGAGTGAAAATATCTGCACTCATCATAGGCTGCTAATAATGGATATGGAGATCAAGAGAGAGAAGAAAAAAAAGGTTTTGTTTACTCAACCTAGGATTAGATGGGGATGCCTGACACCTGCCCTCACTTGCTCGATGGAAGAAAAGTTGAGAAACCTTGAGGCTTGGGGTAGTACAGGCACTGCGACTAGTATGTGGGACAGGACTGCTGGCTACATTAGAAAGGTAGCCACCGAAGTCCTAGGAGTTACGAGAGGGCCTGTTGGTGGTCGCAAAGGGGATTGGTGGTGGAATGTGGAAGTTCAGGGTAAGGTACAAGCTAAGGAGGTCGCCTTCGTAGAGTGGTTAAAGTGTAGTGATGACGGAGAAAAGCAAAAACTTAAGGAAATCTATAAGAAAGCCAAGTCAGAAGCCAAGTTGGCGGTGATGAAGGCCAAGTCAGCTGCATTTGAGCGCCTTTATGAAGATCTAAGTGATAAAGGCGGGGACAAGAGACTGTACAGGCTTGCTAAAGTGAGAGAAAGGAAAGTCCGAGACTTGGACCTAGTGAAGTGTATTAAGGATGAGAAGGGCGACGTATTAGTGGATGACACGTCCATTAAATTAAGGTGGCAAACCTACTTTCATACACTCTTAAATGAAAAAGGAGATAGAGTTATCGAATTAGATAATTTGGCACACTCCGTAGATCATGGTGAAAGGGGGGATTGCGACCCGTTCGAAGTGGAGGAGGTAAAACTAGCTATGAGTAAGATGAAGAGGGGGAGGGCGATCGG
>JAABOM020062607.1:0-10150 GCA_011800125.2 Solanum clarkiae | reverse complement strand
AGATAGTAACAAGGTCCGACGACGAGGTATGTAAGGTTACTTGATTTCATATCACTTGGCATGAAACATAGATCTCTGCTTGGTACATAAAGGCATTCACCAACTCCAGCACAACTATTAACCATGTCTCCAATCTTCTACATGTTCATATGATTCCATATATAGTCACTTTTAAATCTGCATATATGTTTGGATACCAAGTTACATGAGTTCTTGTTACTAGATAAAGTTCACGAGTTGTCATTTCATACGTATTTCATCATATGTGTAATGTACTTTTTTCATTGTCATATTGTCTTGTATGATTACCTACATGTCCCATGCTACATATACAGTCCTACAGCTCCAATATTATAGCCACCAAAAGAATCATCTCAAAAGTAATTGAAAGAAAAAGTATACAGTTTTTGATAGGTGGTAGCACGAGGGGTGGAGATAGCACCTAGCCAGGGACGATCCTATAAACGGGGGTAGCCTGAGAGGTTGAGTATAACCTAGCCAGGGACGAACCTGATACAGTTTCACCACTAATCAATTGGTCATTTGTATTACAGCTGTTCACAGATTTTACAGTACAGATTTTACAGTAAAGGTAAAGTAATATAAAGAACATAAAGTACATGATTCCACAGTGTAACTAAGGGTGGTCCATAATCTTCCACAGTGCGTGGTTTCATTTGAGTTGTTACTTTATATACAATATATCCTGCCTTACATACTTAGTACATTATCTCGTACTGACATCTCTTATGGGGGACCTGCATTTCATACTGCAGGTGCAGGTGCTAGTAGATATCCCTAGTAGGAGTACAGGATATTCAGCTGTTGTCACCAAGCTCCAGGTTGCTTCAGGGCTTTGTATATGTCTAGAGCTTACGTGTTTTTATTGCACAGTTCATTGAGACAGGGCCTGTCCCGACCCTTATCAGATGTTTTTCCTTATTTAGAGGCTTTGTAGACTATGTAAATTAAAGTGCGGTCATGTCTAGTACTTTAAATACCGTGGCCTCAACGACCTAGTCATATGCATTTCCTTTTGGCTAGTTATCACTGTTTATATGCTTAAAGGCATGTCAAAGGTAGAAATCTCTTATAATACATATAAAAAGCCCATAGATACAATTTGGTTCTCCCGAGCCTTATTGGCAACGGGTGTCAGTCCGCCCTAACGGGACTTGGGGCATGACAGATTTAGACTAGAACTTCTTCGTAAGATAAATTATTCTTCACTCCAATACTATCAATGGGGATTACCAATGAAGGATCTCCTAAACATTTCTTCAACACCGAGATGTGAAAAACCAGATGAATCGCATCTAGCTTAGAAGGTAACTCTAACTCATAAGCAACCTTCCTCATCCTCTTCACAATCTAATAGGGGCCAATATAACGAGTACTTAGTTTCCTCTTTTTCCCAAATCTCATGACACCTTTCATGGGTAACACTTACAAGTATAGCAAATCACTCACTTCAAACTCGAAGTCTCTCCTTCTCACATTGGTGTAGGATTTCTGGTGAATCTGTACAGTCTACAATCTTTCTTTAATAACCTTACCTTCTCCATCGACTAATAGACAAGATTAGGTCTAATCAACTCGGCTTCTCCAACCTCAAACCACCCAATTGGTAATCTATGTCTTTTCCCATACAAATCCTCATTAGGAGCCATCTGAATACTTGTATGATAACTATTGTTATATGCAAACTCAGTCAATGGTAAGAAGTCATCCTAACTTTCTTTGAAGTTAAGGACACAGGCTCTCAACATATCCTCTAATGTCTGAATTGTACATTCTGCTTGGTCGTCCGTCTGAGGATGAAAAACAGTACTCAGGTTTACCTTAGTACACAATCCTTCTGAAAGATCTCCAAAATTGGGATGTGAATTAAGCTCCTTTGTCTGAGATGATGGACAAGGGAACTCCACGCAACCTCACAATCTCGCGGATGTACAACTTGGCATACTCTTTTGCAGTGTTGGTTGTCTTAACTGCTAAGAAGTGAGTTGATTTAGTCATCCTATCTACAATTACCATATCGAATCATGTTGCCTTCGAGACCTCAATAGACCAGTAATGAAATCTATATTGATCATCTCCAACTTTCATTCAGGAATTTCAAAGTTTTGAGCCAATCCACATCACCTTTGATGCTCAACTTTAACTTGTTAATAATTCGGGCACTTGGAAACAAACTCAGCAATATCCCTCTTCATTCCGCTCCACTAATAGACTTCCCTTAAGTCGTGGTACGTCTTGGTAGAGCCAAGATGAATGGAATACCTAGAGCTGTGGGCTTTAGCCATAATTCTATTCTCGATCACCATCAATATTTGGTACACACAACCTACTCTGGTATCTCAACATATCATCTCCCCCTTTGGAGAAAATCATCACCTTCTATTTATGGAAAACTTCTTTCAATTGAAGTAGAACAGGATCTTCGTCTTGCTTTTGTTTGACCTCTGCTACTAAAGATGAAGCAAACCCGTTCTGGACATTGACTCCCCCTTCATCATTCACTTAGAGTTAGACTCCCAATCGGGCCAATCCATGCACTTCCTTAGCCAACTCTTTCTTTCCTTCATCAACATGGGTCGTACTACCTATTGACAAACTGCTAAGAGCGTCAACAACAATGTTAACTTTACCTGGGTGGTGAAGAATGCTTATGTCATAGTCCTTGAGTAACTCTAACCATCTCCTCTGCCGTATATTGATCTCTTTCTGGCTGAAAATGTACTGCAGGCTCTTGTGGTGAGTAAACACATCCACATGTACTCCATATAAATAATGGCACCAAATCTTAAGTGCATATACCACCACTGCCAACTCAAGATCATGGTTTGGATAGCTTCTCTCATGAACCATAAGTTGTCTAGAAGCATAGTCTATCACCTTTCCCCTATGCATCAATACACAACCCAATCCAACTCTAGACGCATCATAATACATCACAAAATCCTCTGTCCCATCAGCCAAGGTTAAAAACTGTGCAGTAGTCAATCTTGTTTTCAACTCTTGGAAACTCTTCTCACATTCATCGGACCACTGAAACTTGAAGTTCTTCTAAGTCAATTTAGTCAATGGTGACAATATGGATGAAAATCCTTCAAAAAAAACTGCGATAATAGTCTGCTAGCCCCAAGAAACTTCTTATGTCAGTTGGAGAGGTCGATCTGGGATAGTTCTTAACTGCTTCAATCTTTTGGGTATTTACTCGAATGTCATCGCCTGAGACAATATGGCCTAGAAAAGCCATAGACTTGAGCCAAAATTCACACTTCAAAAATTTTACATACAACTCATGGTCTTTGAGAGTCTGGAGGACAACTCTGAGGTGACTGGCGTGCTCCTCCTCATCTCTCGAGTACACTAGAATGTCGTCAATAAATACAATAACAAACATATGAAGGCACTGTTTGAACACCCTGTTACCATTCCCATTCCCTCTTTTCCAACCTCATGGTTGAATGTCATAGCCCTTTTATTTCTTCACTCTTCCTTGTCTTGTTGTATCTCCCCATCAGCTTGTTATAGTAAGTCTTCAACCTCCCAGTATCCATATCAATCTGAAGCATAGTTCCCCTTTCATCCTTCTTTGGTTCTTTGTTTAGCCCATCAATGTACAACTCAATTCACCCTCTGATATCTGCAACTATATCTGGAGCATAGCGAGATAGTTGGGTGAACTTAAGTCCATACTCTTGCGCAGTCATAGAGCCCTATTTCAGATTTAAGAACTCTCTTACCTTGCCTCCCTCCATTCTCTCAGAAAGAAACAGCCCAAGAAATCTTGCTCGAACACTGCCTAAGTCAGCAGTAGGGCTTCCTCTCCTCTACCCTTCTTCCAATGATCAAGCCATAGTCTGGCAACACCTTTCAGCTGGTAGGCAGCCAATTCAACTCTATCAACATCAACCACATGCATCACCTGAAACATTTTCTAAAGCTTATCAGTGTAGTTCTCAGGATCCTCATTGGGTGTAAACCATATGAACTTAGGGGGGTTCATCCTAAACAATTCACGGATTCTGGATCTGTCCTTTGCAACCTGTATACCCACTCCTTGTCTAGCAGCAAGTGCTGTGACAGCCTAGGCTAGAGTCTAGATAGCCTGGCGAAGCTCAGCATTCAAGATTTTAGCTTATGGTGGTTGCTCGGTGGGGATAGTTGGGCCTATGGGTTCGTCATGACCCTGGAGCTTGAGTTGATTAACATTATATCTGGCAGGATGCCCTGTTCCTCTAACATCTCTTCTTGGAGGCATAATTACAGCTCAATAAACGCGTAACACATGAGTTAGAAAGGAGTTTTCATAGAGTTTCAACTTTATCGCACGAATTAGAATGTGAAGATGTGCAACCTTTTCGAATATCCTATAGCCTACTGCTTATAAGGTGTGGTGCACAACACACATATAAACAAGACTCTACTAGATATGGCTTCATAGAATCCCTAAGACACTTGAACTCTGTGCACTGATGTCAAGTTTTTCACGCCCCGGGAGGATACCCTAGACGTGGCCGGCATTCAGATACTATTGCTAGTCCCCAAGTGAACCACTTGGCCCCATCACAGTCACTTCATCAATGTATTTAACATATCAGTGGAAGACTATGAAAGAAAAAGGTGGACAATCTAAGTCTCAATTAATCATATTAATAAATCAAGCTAGTATGAACGAAACTAACTCAACATAATATCCGATCAACAAATCGACTCTAATCTATGAAGTCTCTATCACTATCAATTAGTGTCTATGATAGACTTATGGATACCTTAATTCTAAGTAAAGTTAGTTTAAAGTCTGACTCTAATAGCTAGGTAAAAACAAAAATGAGGATCATCCGTAGTAAGGGAGGCTCACCAACTCAGCTAACTACAATAGATCCTCAACGGTGTACCTGTTGATAATCTATAGTACTTGTCTCTGCATCATGAAATGATGCAATCCAATTAGACGTCAGTACGTGAAATATACGAGTATGTAAAATGGCTGAATAAAATAGATATAGGTAAATAATATGGAATAACATCAACTCAGAAAATACTCAATTAGGATATCAAATGTTTATCTAAAGCAAGAATAAAGAGTAGATAATGATCAATCAATACCAATCCAATCTAATCAAATTAGAGTACTAGCAATATAAGAACCTACCTAGTAGTTTCTCTCATCCGACAATAATCACTTATGAGCCAGTGATTATGCAACAATCCCACTAATCTTGCCACAGTCGTTCTGCACTTTCCAGGTAAAGAACGAATTGGATCCATAATGGATTGGGTCCATCAAGTCGACTATTGTTTCAGGGACTTCTAATCAAGAGGGAACCTCTAATGTAATGGTTCAATCCTCACCTACGCTTGGCGACGTAGTTAATGATTTCGAGTTGGGCTTACTTTTATTCATTTCGGTACTCGATACTCCTCCCAAGACTCAGTGCTCATAAGACAATCCATCTCAATTAATCATACCAATTAGTCTCATAAGGGCTCTCATCATTTCAACAGTTCTATCACATCTAATCAACTTAATTCTCAATTAATCTCTCAAAAGAGCTTAGATCAATCATTAGGAGAATAATCAATTAAACCAATCTTTAGAGTTTATTTATGGGACTCTTTGGACCATCAAGTTCTATCAACCTATCATCATGCTCACATCACAATCACAATCAATATTATCAAATCAAGGCTCTAGCCATAATCCCTAGGTTCCTTCATGCCATTTTTTTTTATAAAATAACATATGAGATTTATGCAATAACTCATGAGAAGTATTTAATCAGTAAAACCAAGTTTATGATGAGCATCAGCGTATGAAAATATATATGAAGTACATAATTTACAAGAAAATATTTAAGAAACATGCATGGGGAGTCAATAGATTTACAATCTTTCTATCAACATCAATAGGGGCACATGGAATGACATTCTCATATTTTAGTTTAGCCTTACATACCTGGTATGGAGTTTTGACAATCAATCTTGTAAGAATTTATCCTCAATTCTCTCAAACCCTCGCTCTTCCTCTCTTCTCCTTAGCCCTAGTCTTCGTTAAAAACTTAGAAAAGCATAAGAATGCGTGTTAAAACCCTTTTTACACTCAAAATGACCTACATTGACCGTGTTTTAAGTTTAAGAGGGGTTAAAAAAAGTCTGGAATGCCCATCGTGAAATCTGAAAAATTTTGCCTTGGTGTATCAACTCCACGTTGCAGACTTGGTCCATTTTGGGGTTTTTTCGCCGAAAATTTTCCAATCGAATTTTTTAATCCCGTAGAAAATATTGGGATCACATCCAAGTGTAAGTCAGCAAAAAGTCCGCATCACGGGCATGTCGCGCACTTTTATGGAATTGCATTTTCGGATCGAAAAATTATCTTTCGATCTGATTGCTTTAAAAATCAAACAAGATCATTTTTCTACATAATTTTTCATGTTGATCACATTTTCAGCCTCAGATTTGCCATCGGTGTTTGGAAATACACGTTATGCGAGCATCTCTCGTCTAAGGTACTTTGGTAATTTTACTGAGTGTTACAATCGAGCACAGGGACCCCATCAGAGTAGTTGATTCATTCTATCAAAGTTTTCATCCATCTATCCTAGATCTTAGTGGTGAGGCTCAGACTTCGAGTCACCGTAGATCTTTCTGTTTCTAACATTGTACTAGAATTATCAGGTAGGTTTGTATTTCACTTGAAGCAAATGTATTTACTCTTTTGTACTACTTTCGATGCTCTTATACTCATTATTCTAGGTTTTGAAATTTCAGATGATATGTTATGATTGTTTTCCCTATACTTTTATTCTTCTTTATTTGTGATTCGATTTTGGATCATGACAATCATGAAACAATGTAGTGTATGAGGATGGTCAATACGACGAGTATTGATATGCATTCTAGGGGATGGGTCAAACAACATACATACGTATAATACAATAAAAAGAAAAGGCAAAATCATTATATTAATAGTCTTTCATATAAATACAACCGATAACAATCAATTATATAAATACAAATGATAAGTATCAACCTTTCAAATCCTCTTGAAGATACAAACTATAACTACACATGTATTTGCTGATACAACATTGATACAAATGATAACAAGCAAATAAACAAATATAAATATTGAACTTGATACAATTATGTAGCAAATAGAACTCGCATCTATCCTCTTTTTGCCTTCTCTTCTCTTGCCTCTCTCCTCCCTCTGCCATCTCTCCTTTCTCTTCCAATCTCGATCGCCTCTTCTCTCTTTTTAAAATATAATTATGAGTCATAATTAAGCAAATTATAACAATTTACCCCATTATATTTCAAATATTTGCTCTTTTTAAAAGTTACTCAATTAAAAAAGAAAAGGGAGAAACAAAGTGTGATACTCCAATCCATGGCAAGACATTGACACCTACAGTGATAAACGATATATTCCCGAATTTTCTAGTTTTGATCCCTCTTTAAGTCTCACTTTTTGGATTAGGGCCACGAGCCCGCCACACGCCTCTAACAATTGGACTTGTCAACATACCCCACGCGTCACTCCCTCATCGGCCCAACTAAATCGTACTCCACTTGAACTCTCTAATCAACCTTCTATATATCTCTACAATCTTGAAATCTTTCATTAATTATCATCTTTCTTGTTTATCAAAAATTTAATTCTTAGTTTTTCTAAAATTCTGAAATAATGGCAGTTTCAGCTACTAACCTTATTAGTCCCTTGAAAACTTCATCGTTTTCTTTTTCTTCTTCCTGTGACTCTGGTTCGTCTGTTTCAAATCTTGTTTTTCCTAGGAAACAGTTGAAACTTTGTGCAACAGCTGATGTGTCATCACTTAATGGTGTGGTGTTTGAGCCATTTGATGAAGTTAAGAAAGATGAATTTATGGTTCCTATGACACCACAAACTTCACTTGCTCGACAGAGGTTTGCAGAGGAATGTGAAGCTGCTATTAATGAGCAGATCTAGTCAGTATTTTTCTTTCTAGTGGTTTAATCGTAGATGGATTGAAGATTTAAATTTTATGGGTTCAATTTTTAATATTTTTTTTGGTATGAACCCTTTTTATTTTTAGTGATTATGGGTTTATGTATGCTATTTGTTATACTTTTTGGTGAATTTTTACGTTTAAATTTATGTTATGCATAAAAAAATAATGGATTTAGATGAATTTGGTACCATATAGCTGGATCTGCTCTCGGCTCTAGTTACTACTGAATCTCTTGTGTTTCTCAGATTTTAAGGTTGTTGGTGTTTGTTTAACAATCCTTTCGTTTTAAGTTTTAATATACTCCTTACAGTTTGAGTGACATGAATTTATGGAAAATAGCTATTTTGAAATTAATTTTTACTCTATATAGAAATGTGTCATTTTTTTTTTTTAAAAAACAAACAGAAAAGAAAAGTAAGTCATATAAATTTTGAGAGAGAGACAATATAACATTTAAGGGTGTCAAAATGAGTCCAAATAAAGGCATTCCGCCCAACCCACCCAAAATTTTATGGGTTGGACTCAAAATAATTTGAAGGGGAACTTTCCTAAATAGCCTAGGCTTGAAACTCAATATGGCCAAATAACTATATTTTACATAATTACATAATGTAACCTCGGTTGTGTGACCTGGAGAGGAGGAGAGAGGCGAGTGAGATCGAGAAAGGGAGGAGAGAGGCGGACGGTATATGTATATTTGTCAAATTGTATGTGTATAACTTTCGAATAATTTTATATGTGTAATTAATATACATATATATTTGTATATATAAATAGTAATATCCGGCAAGCGAGATTGATAGGAGGTAGGAGAGAGGCGACCGAGAGTAGAGAGAGACGAATTGTATGTGTATATATGTCGAATTAACTATGTATATCTGTCAAAATAATTATATATATGCGGTTGATATACATTTGTAATTGTATATCTGCAAGAAATTGCAGAGAGAGAGGAGTGAGGCGAGAGAGAGGGAGAGAGGAAGAGAGGAGAGATAAAATAGCAACAAAATCCTAACTATAGCAACAAAATCCTAACTATAACTATAAATTGTAATTTTTTTTAACTATAGTTGTATAATGTAAATACATATCATATGTCCGCCTAATTATGTTATTTTTCCTAATTTGAATTTGGTTCAACTCAACCCATCTTAACCTATTTTAAAAAGAGTCTTCAATTGAGTCTAATTTAATCTTCAATTTCAACCTTTTCTAAATTTTTTATTTGCATTGATGTAAGGTATGTCTTATATCTATTTTATATTTTCTATGATTTATCTATTTGTAACCTTTTTTTGTCTTATTGGGTTGAAATTCAAATTGTAGTTATAAAAAATAAATAATAATATGTTATAATTATTTAGATTGAGCGGGTCAAATTGGATTCAACCTGAATTTTAGCTCAAAGTAAATTTGGGCAAGTCATAACGCAACTCAGTTTCTATTTCAATACATTTTAACTCATTCGTCTGCTTGATACCCCTAATAACATTAAAATATAATGATGTGTAAATATTTTTTGCATGTCCATATATATAAGTTAAATTGTTTTGCTGATTGGGTTCTTTGTGTATTTGATTGCAGTGTGGAGTACAACGTTTCATATATTTATCACTCCATGTTCGCCTACTTTGACAGGGACTACGTAGCTCTAAAAGGCCTCGCAAAGTAATGACTAGAAAATCTTCAATCTCCTACTATTATTTCCACATTTTCAATGTTCACTTATTAATTGAGAAATATTCTATCAGATTCTTCAAGGATTCTAGTGAAGAAGAAAAGGAACATGCTGAGAAGTTAATGCATTATCAGGTTCTTTGCACAATCATAAAATTTTAAAAGCAGATTAGTTCTCCGTCTGTTCTAATTTATGTGATACATTTCTGGAAACAATTTCAGTTTTAGCTTAACGAAATGATTTATAGCCACATAGATAGTCAAGGAGTATTTTTGACTATAAATTTCAAAAGTCTTTGATTTCAATCTTAAACTTTGTGTTAAGTCAAGTGGTGTCACATAAATTGGACAGAAAGAGTATTATTACACACTGCGAAAGAAAAATATTAGTACTCCCTCCGTTTCATATTAAGTGAATTGTTGGGAAATTTTTGATATTTCAAAATAAGTGAATTGTTCACTTTTCA
>JAABOM020062606.1:0-10151 GCA_011800125.2 Solanum clarkiae | reverse complement strand
TTTGATAGGTGGTAGCCCGAGGGGGTGGAAGTAACACCTAGCCAGGGACGATCCTATCACGGGTGGTAGCCCGAGGGTGTTAAGGAAGAACCTAGCAAAGGGACGATCCCGATATCCTGAGGGGTGGAAGAATCACCTCGCCAGGGAAACATATTATTACGGGGGGTAGCCCAAGGGGTTAAGGAAGAACGTAGCGAGGGACGAACCCGATACAGTTCACCACTGATCAGTTGGTCATTTGTATTACAGTTGTGCACATATTTTACAATATATATTCTACAGTAAAGGTAAAGCAGTATAAAGCACATAAAGTACATGATCCTACAATATAACTAAAGGTGGTCTTTTATGCTACACCAGTGTACAGTTTCACTTGAGTTGTTATATCATATACAATGTTTCCTACCTTACATACTCAGTACATTATCTCGTACTGACGTACCTTACGGGGGACCTGCATTTCATGCTGTAGGTACAGGTGCTACTAGATCTCCCCAGTAGGAGTACAGGATATTTAGCTGCTGTCACCAAGCTCCAGGTTGCTTTGGGGCTTTGCATATGTCTAGAGCTTACATGTTTTATTGCACAGTTTGTAGAGGAGGAGCCTATCCCGACCCTTATCAGATGTCTTTCTTTATTTAGAGGCTTTGTAGACTATGTAAAGTAAAGTGTGGTCATATCTCGTACTCTAAATAACTTATCCCCAATGGCCTAGTCATATGTATTTCCTTTTGGCTTGTTAGCACTGTTATCTTCTTAAAGGCATGTCAAACACAGGAACCCCTTTTAGTATGTATAAAAAGCATATAGTTACAGGTTGGTTCTCCCGAGCCTTATCGGCAACGGGTGCCAGTCCGCCCTAATGGGACTTTGGGGGGTGACAGAATGATCTCAAGGGGGAGATAATGTAACACCCTGTGAAATTATCAAAATACCCCTAGACCCCTTCTTCCAATGGCTGATGACAAGAATACAATGGAATTGTGCAAGTAACACGTCTTCCCAGTCTCTAATGAAATATTCGTGACCGGATTTGTGTTCAACATGAAAAATTGAGTAGGGAAATGATCTTGCTTAAATTTTATAGCCATTGGATCAAAAAAGTATTTTTTGATCCAAACCGAAAAACAGTGGTTGTACGCGCCCAAGGCACTACGCGCCGGGGACGTGAACATGCTTTATGTTTTTTTTTAAAAAAATTCATTTTTCTTCAAGGAGAATTCCGGTCAATTTCCAACCCTTCTACATTCAATAAATGAATATAAGGGATCCTTTATACCTAGCCAAGTCCAAAGAATTTCTACAAACTAAGTTTTCATATGAGTAGATAGAAGGATCAACTTCAAATGATAATATCTCCTAAAGTATGAGTTACATAACCCATGATATATTAAATCGAAGATATTTGAATTAGTTTTTCAATGTTTTTCCTTAATCAGAGTTCAGAGTAGAAAGTTATGACTGTTTTAGTGAAGAAGTGCTGAGCTGTCTGAAGGTCTGCTCCCGGAGCGCCGTGGACCAAATGCGGACCCTTACTAGATAAGAAATGACGTTTTTTTCTTTTCATTTTGAGGGTACCTTTATCCTAAAATCTTTGGGGGGTCTATTTAAGGTCCCAAAACGCATAAAACGTCAGTTTTCATAATCAAAACTCTTCCCTGCACTCTTAAACATAACACTCAAGAATCATTAAGAAAGTCATCAAGTTAGGATTAGCTTTCAAGATTCATCCCTAATTGTAATTATTCTTCATAAATTTCAATCTACCCAACCTAAATCTCTTTATCTATTCATGAATCTCTAATAGAATCTTACATCATAACCTAGGTTTTCAATAACATGAATTCAAGAATCCCAAGAAAGGATTTCTTGATTCTTTCTTTTTAAGAATGTAGGGTTCTTCATCAAGAACTCTAAAATTTATAAGTTAAGAATTCAAGAATCAAGGAGAAGTCCTTTAAATAATGTCTTACCAAATTCTTCCTCTTTAAATAAACTACTGAGATCGAGGATTTCGCTAAGAAAGCTAGTATACTTCAAATTTCGATTGTAATATCACCTTTCCAGGTATGTAAGGTTAAACTAAAATCATGAGATTGTTCTCCCATTTATCCCATAGATGGTCTTAGATGAGATTTGAAAGTTCTTGAGTCAACATGTATGATTCTTGATTATTTTCTTGAGAAATTATACTTACTACTTGTATTTTCACATGTTAATGATCATCATAAAACTTGTTTTCTTAAATTGAATGTTTTTACATGAGTCATTGCATAAATCGTACTTGTTATTTCATACAGATTGCATGAATGAAGATAGGGATTGAGTCTAGAGCCTTGATTGAGAATGTTGATAGTGATTGTAATTGTGAATGTGAGAATGAAGATAGATTGATAGAACTTGATAGTCTATTGAGTCTCCATAAATGAATTCTAATGATTTGCCTATTCGATTATTCCCTAACAACTGTTCTAAGCCTTGAGCTATTGATTGAGATGATTTAAATAAGATAGTTTGATTGGATGGATTGTTTTATGAGCATTGAGTAATGGAAGGAATATTGAGCACCAAAATGAGTAAGAGTAAGTCCCACTCGCACTCATTAACTACGTGGCTAGTGTAGGAGAGGATTGGACCATGAAAAATGGATGTTTCCTCAGTCCCAAAAGAGGACTTGATAGATTTATGGATCCACTGATAGATACATCCTCTACCCCGGCAAGGTATTGGACGGATGTGGCAACGACATTGCTTTATTGTATCATCACCGGCTCATAGGTGATGGTTATCGATTAGAGAAGCTCTCAAATAGGTTCATTATTGATAGTACTCTGATGTTGATGTGATGATATGAGGTGATTGGTATTCACGAGTCATTGTCTACACCTTATTCTTGCTTTAGATAGACATGTGACAGTTTGATTGGTTATCTTTCTGAATTAATGTTGTTCCCTGTTATTTTACCTGTTTTGGTTTCACTCAGCTATTTTACATACTAGTACATTCCTCTTCCTAATGTCCCCCTTTGGGATTGCATTGTTTCATGATGTAGATACAAGATTTGGAGATCATCAACAGGCGCATCGTTGAGGGTTTGAGACGTTCAGCTGATTAGTAAGTCTCCCCTACTTCAGAGAATTCATTACTTTATTTTCATCTTGCTTTAGAGTTAGATTTGCTTAGCTTTATTTTGATTGAGGTAGCCATAGCTTTGTCATTGGCACCAGAAAATAGTGACAGAGGCTTCATAGACTAGTTTTGAATGTTGATCTAATATTGTGACCTAGTTTTTCCAACTAGCCTTTTATTATAATATTATTTTGAGACTAGATGATGATGTGCCTAATTATTCCTTTATGTCTTCCGCTGATTAGTAGAATGTATGAATGAATGAATGTGATAAGGCCAAGTAGTTCGATCGGGGACTAGCAATAGTCTCTGAGTGCCGGTTACTTCTAGGGTACTCTCTAGGAGCGTGACAATCTTTCTCTTTGTAGCGTCATAATCAACAACCAGATAGCAAAGAAAATTCGTTAGGGGGAATAAATCTTACCTTACAACTAATGAACGATATAAACCATGAAGAAGTGAAACATTTCCTAAAATGCCTCATAACCTCTCATTCATGGTTGTGGCGCGCTTCACAACCATGAATCAGACTCTAATCGATGCATTGTGTTGGATTCCGAGGACTATTAACAACCTAGTTCTTTGATACCATCTTTGTCATGACCCGGACCTAGGGCCTAGACATGACACGGTGAATAGGGAATCCAAAGAGACCCCAAATAAGCTTCTTAGCATATCATACACACATCCTTGGTCATGAAAGCAATTAAACAACAGCAAGAGAGTTAAAATAAGGATAAAGGGACTAAGAAAATCCTTTGATATCATAAAACATAAGGAGTTAAGCTCGTAGCATAGATATATCGTAATATTCCAACAATACCTCTAAACATAGAATAGAGCGGGGCCAAGACACTTTTCGGGCTCATCCTCATAATTGTCAAATATGAACATAAAGAAGTTTTAGAAATAACAAGAGAAAGTAGACAGCGTCCTCGAATTTGTGGACTCACCAAGGTTATCTTCAAGATGTCAAACTAGCCACGTGGAGGAGGATAGTCAAATAGAGCTCCAGTGTCTATATGGTAATATCGTGTAGGTATAGAATATGTGTTAGTACGTTTGCATGTACTACGTATGCAGGATGCAATGCAACAAAGGATAGGCAACATGATGAAAATGCATAATTATAAGCAAAGGATAAGTAGGATATCAATATGGCATGCATGAACGATGCTTGAGGTAAAACATGCTCAAAAATTATCATTCTTGCATAGCTTGTTCAATACAATAAGGTGACATGATTAGATCATCCAAATACCTTATAGTATAGAGTGAGTGGGATAACATAGATAATAACACCTTCTAGTAGGTAACGGTAAATACATAGGGGTAGAGGGATATCATAGTTCATAACCCCGACATGCACACATAATATAATACGAAGTGTCAAATCACACATGAGGGTGAGGCATACCACATAATTCATAACTCCTTCTTGGGAGATAGTAAGTAACATTGATTCATACATGAGGGTGAGGCACACAACATAGTTCATAACCCCTTCATGTAGGAATTGGCCTTGTACTAGAGGGTGAGGCATACTACATAGTTCATAACCCCATCTCATTGGCGTTAACATAAACCTTTATATAAAAATTCAATAATTCATAAACAACCGAAACTCATAAAACCATAGATAATCTCATGATTTCAGAACATACTTTGTAGCTCACGAACATCATGAAGTCGCTTGACTTGTAAACAATGCAATAGACCATCAACAACTCTGGAATCCTAAACAAGACAATTTATCAAACACATGGCGGGTGTGTAATGTTAGTTCAAAATCATGCAACACAACAGTGAATACATGTGAGAAAATTGATGTAAATCAACCCACCATCACTAGGTAATACCCTCGTACAAGACACATAAAAAATTCTAATCAATTTACACAATAGATCATAGCTTCATAGCTCAAAACATACATAGTTGAACATCATTTCATAAAATCCCAGTATGGTTTATACTCAAAATTCGTAATAAGATTTACTCGTAGATAAATCATCTAGAAAACATGCAATTTATGTAAAAAGATAAAAAGGAAGGTTGAGAACCATGGGTGGAAGGCCCCAATGGTTGAAACCCACATACTTTAGTGTTGGAGTTTCTTGAAGAAGGACTTGAGAAGGACTTGGGGCTTGACTTGGTTTCGTTGAACTCCAACAAAACTTCTTGAAAGTCTTGAGAATAGATGAAAAATTTGATGAAGATTAGAGAGGAATTTGAGAGTTTTTGGTGAGTTTTTAGGACTAAAAATGGCTAAAGGATGAGGAATTTTCCCATGTATAGGTATTGGGTTCTTATCCAATTTCCCTGGAGAAAAAATAATTTGAAAATTTTTAAACTAGTATGCGCCAGGTCCACGTCGCGGACAACTATAATTTTTGTGAAGTTTCATCAAATTCTTTTTCTTGGCACGGATAAAGTATACCTTGTAGGTACTTGTTCTCCTAGACAATTTTGCGCTCTAACAAGAATATAATGTCGAATTTGCAAAATTCTGCATGGATTGTGAGATTTTAAAGAAAATATGTATCATGGGGTCTTTCTGAACTACGAGGAGGGGTATTTAAATATCCCCGATTTTGAGACATAAGGTAATTATGATTATGGGGTATTCCTAAGCAAATGTGGGGCGTTTCAATGAGATACTTTTGATATCTCAATTGCAAAATTTGACACTCATATCTTCATCATCATCATTTGGAGAAGAGGCTAAGTGAAGGTATAGCGTTGTTGGTTACAAATATTTGTATATTTTTATTTTATAGGTTAAATAAACATAAACTATTATGAAAAGTAAAAAAGTTTTGGTCATTTAATCTTCTATTTACTTAAATATATATTAATGTGAGAGAAGTTTTAAAGGAACATGATTAATCGAATAATGCATTTAAATGGTTCAAGTTTTGTTGAAAATACAATTAAAAAATAGAAAACAAAGATAGAATGTCAAAAAAGGTGATAAAAGATAAATGGAAATGCTAGATATAGAGAGGTACCATTGTTGACACCCAATTATATTTTAGTTTTACCTAGAAAATTTTATTTTTGGCATTCATAATTTACTAAATTATTATTATTATCATCATTATTATTATTTACTCACTTATGGCACTTTAGCTATCATTTTTATGAATGTTTGAATGAGAAATTTCATAAGTTATTATTATTTTATCTTAAATAATACTGGATTGTCTTTGACAACAAAATATAATTAGAGATTTATAATATATGTTTACTTAATAATTTGGTATTATATATTTTGATAGAATTTTATTTTAACTCTATTAATTTCAAATTTCAAATTTTAAACATAGTCAAATCTTTCCATATTAAAAAAATCCTCCTAAATATGTATTTTCTTTAGATGAAAGAATATAATTTCTCCCCAAAAGTTACCTTCCTAATGATTATTTCCTTATTCTATACTCCTTTTCCACATTTTCTTTAAAAAATCACCCACCAAAAGAGATTTTTTTCCTTTTTGTATACAATTACAACGGTCCCTCCCTGATTTTCTTTACTCTTCTTCCCCAAAGGATCATTTTTTTTATTTCCCTCTTCACAAGAGTCAATGGAGTCAAGGACTCATACTGGAGTTTCATTGCGGAAGCCGGTGACCTCCATTGAACTTTGGAGAGGTGGCCATTAGCCAAGCCAAGTGTTCTAGGAATCGCAGTTAGAGCAAGATCGTCAGCGAGCAAGTAAACAAGGCGCAAGTGGGTCAGTAACATTTTATGCTGAATATAGTTCATGGTTAGAAGAACACAATAAACACATCAATGAGTTAAGGACTGTTTTCACATGCAAGTGATACTAAAGTCCGAAGAATTGTGGATAATGTAATTGCACATTACAATGAGTTCTATAGGATGAAATTAAATGTAGCCAAGAAGGATTTGCCAAGGGCTTGTAACATAACGATGTCGTTTGTGGACATAAGGAATTCGGAAATGGTTAAGGAAGCTATAGTTGAAGGAAGAACCAATGTGCTGTATTTTGAGTCAGTGTCGAATCCAATACTGATGGTGGCTAATGTGTGGGAGTTGAGCAGGATAGTGCACAAAAAAGGTGTGATAGTGTTGGTGGACAACACTTTTTCTCTGATGGTTCTGTCGTCAGCAAAGCTAGGTCCTGACATCGTTGTTCATAGTATTTCCAAGTACATTAACAGTGGAGCTGACATCATTGTAGGAGTACAAAGATGATAGGTTTTTCCACTACGTTAAAAAGAAGGAATGACATTGCTTGGTGTTTAACCACGATGAGTGAAGGAGTCAACTCTCTATTTGGCATCGTGTTTAAGAGGTCGTACGTGCAATAGGTCTAACTTGCAGTGTTTATCAACGTCTTTCATCACTTCAACCTGACAAATGGCCAGTCTTACACCCTAATTCTTTATAGTTCTTTAATTTTTTGTATTTTTGAAAATTATACCATGTAGTATTAGGTCCTTTATTTACTTTGATGCTTGGTGAAAGTATAGTATATATTTGGCAGAGCTTCTTGTATATTAATTCAATTGAATAATTTTGTGCTTAGTAAGTTTTTCTTTAAATTTTTTTATCTTGTTTTCTTAACATTGTCAGAAATAGGAATGTGTATTCTACTGAAAACACACTTAGACATAATCTGTGTCACGCCCCAGGAGGGTACCTAAGACGTGACCGACACCCAGAGACTATTGCTACTCCTCAAGCGAACCACTTGGCCTCATCACAATCATTTAATCAATAAACTCTACTAATCGGTGGAAGACATAAAGAATGTAAATGGGCACATCTATCTAAATCTCAAATAATAATGTAAATGAAAGGCAAGTAGAAAGAACTAACTCACAATCTTAACAATCAACATTCGGCTCTAGTCTATAAAGCGTCTATCACTATCAAGTGGTGCCAATGACAGACCCATGACTACCTCAACTAAAATAAAATTAAGTAAGTCTAACTCTAAAGTAAGATGAAAATAAAAGTAATGAATCCTCCAAAGTAGGGGAGGCTCACTAATCAGCTGAACGTCCAAGATCCTCAATGATGCGCCTGTTGATGATCTCTAAGCCTGTATGTGCATCATAAAATGATGCAGCATCAAATGACATCAGTATGTGGAATATATGGTATGTAAAATAGCTAAATGAAATTGAAACAGGTAGAATCATATAAAACATTAATCAACATCAAGGCTAATAACAAATCAACATGTCAAATGTCTATCTAAAGCAAGAACAAAGAGTAGAAATTTGACCCATCAAACCCATCAAACTTCATCAATCAAATCAGACTCATCTCAACTCAGAGTACTCAAGGTGGGAACTTTCTGGGAGTTTCTCTTTTTCGACAACAATCACTTATGAGCCAGTGATTGAATAACAATCTCATTGATGTTGCCACAGCCATTCCGTACTTTTCAGCTATGGAATGCATTGAAACCATAATGGACAAGTCCAAATGGATATGATAATCTATAAGTCCTCTATTGATTTCAGGGACTTCTAATCAGAGGGAACCTCAACATAATGTGATGTGATGGTCCTAATCCTCACCTAAGCTTGGATACATAGTTTGACAAGTGCAAGTTGGATTAACTCTTACTCTTTTGGTACTTGATATTCCTCCCATGACTCAATGCTTAGAAAACAATCCATCCAATCAAACTATCTCAATTAAATCGTCTCAATTAGTCTCCTGGAGGCACTATCTTTCAATCAGTCTCATAGAGACTCTAATCATCTCATCAATCAACATTCGAATCAATATCTCAAGTCTTAGAACAATCATCAGGAGACAATCAATTAGACAAACCATTAGAATTCATTTACGGAGACTGATGGACCATCAAATACTATCAACATATCATCATTCTCACATTCACAATCACAATCTCTATCAACATTCTCAATCAATGCTTTAGACACAATCCCTATGTTCATTCATGCATGCTTTCCATAATTAACATATAGGTTTTTTGCAATATCTCATGAAAAATATTAAGTTCAAGAAGATAAGTTTATGATGATCATCAACATAAGAAAATACATGTGATTAACATAATTATTCAAGAAAATAATCTAGAATCATGTATGTAGACTCATGAACTTTCAACTCTCTTCTAAGACCATCTGGGGTACATGAGAGAACAATCTTATGCTTTTAGTTTATCCTTACATACCTGGGATGAAGCTATCAACAATCAACTCCAACAATTGCCTTTGAATTCTTCAATTTGTTCTTCCCTTTTCTCCTATCTCAAGCCCTAGTCTTTCAAGTGTTTAGAAAAAGACTTACAATGAGGTTTAAGACCCTATTTACGCATCAAAATGACCAAATTTGATCATGTTTTGAGTTTAGGAAGGGTTGGGAATGACCTAAATTTCACTCAAAATAAAAGAAAGATTTTCACTTTGGAATAGTCCAATTGCGCGTAGTAGTGTATTTCCGAACGAGTTTTCCAATTCTTGTAAAAAATCTAAAAAAATAAGTGTAGGTCGGCATCCCAGGCGTGTCGTGCCTTGGGCACGCATTGACACTGGAATTTGTTTTGGATAAAAAATTATTCGATCGAGACCATTTTTCCACTCAACTTTTCATTCTAATTGCATATACAGTCTCAGATTCGCAAACGGAGCATGGGAAGATGCATTACGTGCATATTTCTGTTCTGGGGGTATTTTGATAATTTTATAGGGTGTGACATCATCTCTCCCTTGGGATCATTCGGCCTCGAATGATGAGTAAAGGTGGATATTAAGGCATAAATAGATGCAAACTCATCTCAACATTCACATCTTCAATCAAATTCTCGACTCTTTCTCAATCATCAATCAATTCTATTCAGACTCAAGAATATACAATCAACTCATTGTGGATGTTTCCGTTATCCCGGAAATCGAATGTTTATGACATATTCTTGAAGTTTAAAAATCACATCTCCACGCAATTCGAACGTAATATTAAAAGTGTTCAATGTGACAATGGTAGGGAGTTTGATAATGGTCCTTTTTGGAAATTTTG
>JAABOM020062605.1:0-10152 GCA_011800125.2 Solanum clarkiae | reverse complement strand
CACACACACACACACACACACACACACACATATATATATATATATATATATATATATATATATATATATATATATTATAACTTAGCAATGAACGTAAAGAAAAGGTTCCCATCCACGAGCCTGGTCTATAGCTCGTGTGTCTAAATCATGGTTCATGGACTTGGCTTCGTAGACTAACCTAAGAATTTTTATTTTAATTGTTTTGGCACATTTAGGCTCCTAACTTGCAAGTCATTACACCAACCTTTTATAATATCATTACAATTCGATGGAAATCTAGTTCTCTTTCGTCACAATGTTGAAGGCAAGAAATTGTGAAGTAGTAGTCGATCTTATCTCAAGAAATAATGTCACGACCCAAGCCTAGGGCCTAGACATGACACGGCGAATGGGGACCCGAAGGGACCCCAAACAAGCCTCTTAACATATCATTACACATCATTGGTCGCGGAAGCAATTAAACAACATAGTAAGAGTAGAAATAAGGGAAAAGGGCTAAAGAGATACTTTCATAACATAAGCATCAAAACAAGAGAGTCAATCTCAGTACATAATATGTCCAACAATACCTCTGCTACATAGATAAGAGTAGGGGTCGATACAAGTAACTGGGCTCACCCTCAATACATAAAAGAAAGATAGTCTTAGTATATACCGTGAGATCATAGACATTATCCCCAAAATGGAGGACTCACTAACTACCTTGAGAGAATTCGTACTAGCCACGTGGAGGAAGATACTCAAGTGTGGTTCCGGTTCCTATATGGTGACATCATGTATGCATAGAGTATGTGTTAGTATGTTGAATATACGAAGTATGTAGGATGCAATGCAACAAGAGATAATCAACATAATCGAAATGCATAAGCATAGGCAATGAGTAGCATATAACTATATGACATGCATGGAAGATGCTTAAAGTAAATCATATTTACATAAAACATTATACATGTGGAAGAAGATACCTTCATTATAGAGTTCATAGTTCATCAAGGTGCAAACCCCTTGATTGGTTGGTGGATCGTCTCACCCTGCCACCCCTAGTGATTAAGGTGTAAACCCCTCAACCCGCTTATCAAGGTACAAACACATTGATTGGTTAGTGGATCGTCGCACCCTACCACCCGTGCTTACAGATCCCTCAACCAGGTTATCAAGGTACAAACCCCTACACATAGTTACTCAGGCTCACAACTCCCGAGTGGGGCATGGTCAATTCCAACATAATATTGGAGAATATCATATACATACATCCCTTTCATCACCTTAAAGTCATTCATCTCATAAGACATACATTGGACCTTCAATTCCTCAAGAAATCATAACTAGACATTTTATTAAACATTTGGTGGGTCTGCAATGCTAGTGTAAAACCATGCAATTAAAGAGTGAAATCATGCAAGAAACCTTGAAGTAAATCATCCCACCAATACTTGGTAACACCATCATACAATATACATCAAAATCCTTCATAAAATCTCAAGATAGATCCAAGATTCATAGCTCAAAACATGCATAAAAGTCATTCTTTTACAAAATCCCAACATAGAAAATCCATATGTAAAATCAACTTAGAAACATGTATTTTAGGTAAAAAGGAAGCTTGGGAACCATGGGTGAAAGGACCCAATGGTTGAAACCCACATACCTTAACTTTAGAGAATTCCTTAATGAAGATTTCAATGGAGACTTGAAGCTTGAGTGAAATCCTTAAGATCTGTAAGAGATTTGGACACTTGAATTTTGAGATGAAATATTGTCTAATTGTTTGAGTGGGTATCGGGGAATGCCTTGAATGATATGAAGGTGAAATATGGCTAAGTATAGGTATTTTCACGCATGGGAAGACTTAGCTCAAGACCTAAAAGTCTTGGGCCGAGATAGAAAACTGGCAGCCAAAAAATACTCTATAGCGTGCCCTTGGTGCGTAGCGCCAGGGGCACGGATAGCTCACTGGAAATTGCATTTTGCGATTTCCAAATTTTGACACGGTTACTCTAAAATCAGGGTTAGACCCATTTCTCACTCAATTCTGCCCCTGATCACGAATATGAACTCAAATTTTCAAAATAATACATGAATTTGGAGATATATAGAAATTATGACTCCGGGCACTTTCGAGGCACATTTTCAGGCACTTTTTGGGGTCGTTTCAATATCTCCCCTTTGGGAACATTCATCCCCGAATATCAAAGAAAGGTATATGAGAGACATAAACATGACAATTTCAACCCACGAAGGATGCAACAATGCACTTAAACATCATTTCAAAAATCCCAACTTAAGTGTAAAATCATCATGAACTTGTCAATTGAAACATGAATGTATGCAATGACATGAGGGCAGAAATTAAGACTTGAAATCCCATAGGGGACTTAGATTAGTGTCTTAGGCTTGAGTGGAGTGTAAAAGTTAAGGATATTGCTTTTGCATGTCCGCTTTGGCCTCCCAAGTAGCACTTTCAACTTGTTGATTCCTCCAAAGGACCTTGACAGAAGTCACATCCTTGTTCCTTAACTTTTTCACTTGTCTATCCGAAATTTGAACCGAAAACTCTTTATGAATCAAATTGTCTTCAATAATCCCATAACATCAAGAGGCATAATAGCATTAGGGTCTGCCACACATTTCTTCAACATGGATACGTGAAAGACCGGAAGAACCAAATTCATCTCACTAGGAAATTCCAACTCATATGCTACCTTGTCAATCCTCCTCATTACCCTATAAGGTTCCATATATCTTGGAATCAACTTGACCTTCTTACCAAAATGAACCATACCTTTCATAGGTGACACCTTCAAATAAACCCAATCACCAACTTTGAATTCAAGGTCCCTTCTCCTCACATCAGCATAGGACTTTTGGTGACTTTTAGTCGTCTTCAACCCTTCTCTAATCATCTTAACCCTCTCAAGAGCCTCCATAACCAGATCTGCTCCCAAAAAGTCCACCTTTCCAACCTCAAACCACCCAACTGGTGACCTATAACGTCTACCATAGAGAGCCTCAAAAGGCGCCATACCGATGCTACAATGATAGCTATTGTTATAAGCAAACTCAATCAATGGAAGATGATCATCCCAACTACCCTTAAGCTCCAATACACAAGAACTAAGCATATCCTCAAGTGTTTGGATAGTTCTTTCGGCTTGGCCATCCGATTGAGGGTGAAAGGTCGTACTAAGTTTAACTCTTGTACCAAGACCCCTTTGGAAGGACCTCCAAAAATGTGAAGTAAATTGAGCACCATGGTCTAATATGATGGAAAAAGGAACCCCATGCAACCTCATTAAGTCATGAATGTACAACCTAGCATAAATCTTCATCCCCTTATATGGCCTTAACTGGTAGAAAGTGAGTTGATTTCGTCATTCTATCAACCACAACCCAAATGGAATCAAAACCCTTTCTAGTCTTGGGCAATCCAATGACAAAATCCATATTAATCTCCTCCCATTTCCAAGTAGGAATCTCTATATCTTGCGCTAGGCCACCTAGTCTTTGGTGCTCGTCTTTGACTGGTTGATAACTATGACAACCAGAAACAAATTTGGCAATGTCCCTCTTCATACCTCCCCACCAATACACCTCTCTCAAATCTCTATACATCTTAGTAGAACTTGGGTGAATAGAATAGGAAGAACCATGAGCCTCATCAAGAATCTTTTCTCTCAAGCTATCAATACAAGGCACACATTACCTACCTTGGTATCTAAAGGTACCATCTCCCCCTTGGGAGAAAACCTCCACCTTACCTTCAATTCTAACAAAATGAGGTCAAGATCTTACTTAGCTTTCACCTCCTTAACCAATGAAGATTTAGAGCCATCAACTACCACAACACCCCCATTATCCACCTCTTCCAACCTAACTCCTGATCTAGCTAACCAATGGACCTCCCTAGCCACCTCTTTGCCATTACCATTAACATGTGCTAGGGTACCCATGGACACCGTACTCAAAGCATCGGCCACCATATTAGCCTTACTTGGATGATAATGCACACTTATATCATAGTCCTTAAGAAGTTCTAACCACCTTCTTTGTCTCAAGGTGAGATCTTTTTGAGTGAAGACATGTTGGAGACTCTTATGGTCGGTGAACACATCAACATGCACCCCATACAAATAGTGATGCCAAATGTTCAAAGCAAAGACCACGACGGCTAATTCAAGATCATCGGTAGGATAATTCTTTTTATGTACTTTGAGTTGTCTGGAAGCATATGCTATCACCTTACCATTTTGCATTAGAACACAACCCAAACCGACTCTTGAAGCATCATAATACACAACAAACCCCTCTAGTCCTTCTGGTAGTGACAATATAGGATCGGATACAAGCTTATATTTCAATGTTTGAAAATTCTTTTCACACTCATCAATCCACACAAATTTGGCTTTTTTTGAGTCAACTTGGTCATATGAGAAGCAATAGAAGAGAACCCATTCACAAACCTCCGATAGTAACCCGCTAAACCTAAGAAGTTCCGAATATCCGACGGGGTCAATGGTCTAGGGCAATTTCTAATTATATCCATCTTTTTAGGATCCACCTTAATATCGTCCCCCCGACACCACATGACCTAGGAAGGCAACCTCTTTTAACCAAAATTCACATTTCTCATACAACTTCTCTTCCTTCAATCTTTGTAGCATTGCCCTCAAATAGCCCAAACGCTCCTCCTCACTATGTGAATAGATCAAAATATCATCAATGCAGACCATAACAAATGAATCAAGGTAGGGTTTGAAGACCCTATTCTTAAGATCCATGAAGATAGCCCATGCATTGGTCAACCCAAAAGACATCACAACAAACTCATAATGCCCATACCTAGTCTAGAAGGTCGTCTTAGGAATATTGCACTCCCTCACCATCACTTGATGGTACCTGGACCGAAGATAAACCTTAGAGAAGTGACTAGCCCCTTGCAATTGGTCAAACAAATCATCAATTCTTGGAAGAGGATACTTATTCTTTATGGTGACCATATTAAGTTATCGGTAGTCTATACACATTCTAAGGGACCTATCCTTCTTCTTCACAAACAACACTGATACACCCCAAGGTGATTGGTCAGGCCTAATGAAACCCTTCTACAACAAATCCCTCAATTGCTCCTTTAACACCTTTAATTCCACCAGGGCCATGCGGTAAGGGGAATAGAAATGGGTTGAATATCGAGATAGAGGTCTATACCAAAATCTATCCCCCTTTCGGGAGGAACACTAGAATGTCATTTGGAAAGATATCAAGGAACTCATTTACAATCAAAACTAACTCTATAAGAAGGACTTTGGATTCCACATCCCTAACCCTCACAATATGATAAAGACACCCCTTAGAGATCAACTTATGTGATTTAATGCAAGAGATGAATCTACCTTTGACCATCATATTATGACTCTCCCACTCAAGAACGTGTTCATTTGGGAATTGAAATTTGACCCTACGGGTTTTACAATCAATAGATGCGCAGTATGCATGCAACCAATCCATCCCAAGTATGACATCAAAATCCACCGGTTATCAAGGTACAAATCCCTCGACATAGTTACCTGGGCTCACAACCCCCCGAGTGGGGCATGGTCAATTCCAACACAATATAGGAGAATATCATATACATACATCCCTTCATCACCTTAAAGTCATTCATCTCATAAGACATACATTGGATCTTCAATTCCTCAAGAAATCTTAACCAGACATTTTATAAAACGCTTGGTGGGTGTGCAATGCTAGTGTAAAACCATGCAATTAATGAGTGAAATCATGAAAGAAATATTGAAGTAAATCATCCCACTAATACTTGGTAACGCCATTATAAAATATACATCAAAACCTTTCATCAAATCTCAAGATAGATCGAAGATTCATAGCTCAAAATATGTATAAATAGCCATACTTTTACAAAAGCCCAACACAATTCGTAGTCAAATTCATAATAGAAAACTCATATATAAAATCAACTTAGAAACATGTATTTTAGGTAAAAAGGAAGATTGGGCACCATGGGTGAAAGGACCCAATGGTTGAAACCCACATACCTTAACTTTAGAGAATTCCTTGATGAAGATTTTAATGGAGACTTGAAGCTTGAGTGAAATCCTTCAGATCCGGAAGAGATTTGGACACTTGAATTTTGAGATGAAATACTGTGTAAGTGTTTGAGTAAGTACTCGGGAATGTCTTGAATGATATGAAGGTGAAATAAGACTAAGTAGAGGTATTTTCATGAGTAGGAATACTTAGGCCCAAGACCCAAAAGTCTTGGACCGAGACAGAAAACTGGCAGTCAAAATACACGATAGTGTGCCCTTGGCGCGTCGCTCCAAGGGCGCGGATAGCTCATTGGAAGTCCCATTTTACTATTTTCAAATTTTGATACGGTTGCTGTAAAATAGGGGGTTAGACTCATTTCCCACTTAATTTTGCCCCCTGATAACGAATATGAAATCGAATTTTTATAATGATGCATGAATCTTGAGATATATGGAAATTATAATTTTGGGCACTTTCGAAGCACATTTTCGGGTACTTTTTGGGGTTTTTTCAAATAACCTATTAACATGGAAATGTTTGATTCTGTAAATGAGGGTTTTACAACTCTCTGCCCCTTAAGAAATTTCCTCTTAAAATTTACCTAACGTTAGTCCTGGAACAAGTGTGGACATAAGATCCTCATGCATTCTTCTCTCTCTAGGTGGCTCTTTTCTAGAGTGGCTCCTCCAAAGTACCTTTACCAAGGGGATTCTCTTTTTTGCTATGCTGCTTTTTTCTCGAGCTTGAATAAGGATAGGTTCTTCATTATATGTCAAGTCTGGATTAACCTCAATAGATTCATCTCAGAGAATATGGGACGGGTCTGAACAATATCTCCTGAGCATTGAAACATGGGAGATAGTGTGGATCTTTTACAATTCAGGTGGAAAAGCTAATTTATATATAAGTAGTCCCACTCTTTCAAGTATCTCGTAGGGTCCGATAAATCAGTGACTAATTTTTCCTTTTTGACCAAACCTCATAATCTTCTTCCGTAGAGATACTTCTAAGAATACCTTATCACAAACTTGATACTCGATAACACACCTTTTTAATATCATCATATGGTTGTTGTCTATCCAAAGTAATCTTCAACGATCCTTCATAACTTTTACCTTGTCTTCCATTTGCTGCATAATTTCAGACCATTAAGTTCTTTTCACCAACTTCACTCCAACAAAAAGAAGTCTGACATTTTCTTCCTTGTATGGCTTCATAAGGAGGCATTCCAATACTCGATTGATAGCTATTATTGTAAGCAAATTCTATCAAAGTCAAATGTTTGTCCCAACTACCCTTAAACCCAATGATTCACTCTCAAAGAATATCCTCCAAAATTTATATCACTCTTTCTGATTGACCATCTATCTGAGGAAGAATGAGGTACTAAAATTCAACTTAGTACCTAAGGCCTCTTGGAAGATAGACCAAATTCTAGATCTAAACCTTGTGTATCAATCAGAGACAATAAAGGTAGCGATTCCATGATGTCTTTCAATCTCACTAATACATAATTCTACTAACCTCTCAAGTGAATAATCCATCCTGATTGCTAAGTAGTGAGCACTCTTTGTTAACCTATCTACTATCATCCTTATAAACCATGATTCTTTTGAGTGTGATGAAGTCTAGACACAAAGTATATTGTCATTCTGTCCCAATTCCATCATGACTCTTGATATTCTACTTTTACTTGTTGACAACCAAACATTTTGAAATGCACTTGGAAATTTCTTACTTCATACCATTCCATCAACAGTGTTCTTTAAGGATCTGATACATCTTCGTACCTCCAAGATGCATGGCATATGATGAAGTAAGTGTTTCATTCATGATTTCTCTTCTTTCATCATTAGGAACACACAACCTATTTTGATAAAAACAAAGAACCATCCTCTGTTAATGAAAAATTCATGGTTTTCCCTATTTTGAACTTCTTTGTCAGTTTTGTGAGTTTCTCATCTAACTTTTGTGCTTCTCTAACCTATTCAAGTAATACGGGTTTAACTTGTAATTGGGAAATAAGCGAACCATATGAATCGGGTGAAATACGAACATTCATGGCTCTTAGCTCAAGAAGAAAAGGTATTGGACTCAAGTATAGGCTTGTAAACAATTTGCGACTTAAGGCGTCTGCAACCATATTAGCTTTACCTTGATGATAATTAACTATCCAATCACAATCTTTAATGAGCTCAAGCGATCTACGTTGCCTTATGTTCAACTCTTCTTATATACCCAAGTATTTTAAATGCTTTTTATTTGTGAATATATGACATTTCTCTCAATATGGATAATGTCTCTATATCTTCACAACAAATACTATAGAACTGAGTTTCAGATCATGAGTAGGATAATTCAATCCATATGGTTTTAATTTTCAAGAGGCATAAGAAAAAACTATTCCTTCCTGTATCAAAACGCATCCAAGGCTACAATGAGAAGCATCACTATATATCACATACTTCTTCCCCTCTATTGGCAGAGTAAGTATAGGAGCTTGCATCAATAAGTATTTAAGAGTTCCAAAGCTCTCTTGGCATTTTTTGTCCCAAGTAAACTTTACTCCCCTGTTCAAGAGTTAAGTCAAAGAGGAGGTTATAATAGAGAAGCCTTTCAACAAACCTTCTACTCTATCTGGCCAAGCCTAAGAAGCTTCTTACCTCTGTTGGACTTTTAGGAGGTTTCCCTTTAACAATTACTTTGATTTTACCAAGGTCCAACTTTACACCTTTACATGACAGACTTTGGGGCTTGTTGCGATCAATATCTAGCCTTGGTAGAGTTTGCCTACAACAACAGTGACTATTCTAGCATCCAGATGGCACCGTTTGAGGAATTATATGATTGGAGATATCGATCTCCTATTGGGTGGTTTGATTTTGTTTCAAAGGGTGACTTAGGCATCAAGTTTCTTAGAAATGATATAGAGTGAATTCGCTTGATTCAGATCCATTTATTGATAGTACAGAGTCATCAAAAAAGTTATACTGATAGGAAGATTCAGCCATTATAGTCCATGATAGGTGATTGGTGTAGCTGAAGGTATCACCCATGAAAAGGGTGATGAGATTCAGCAATAGAGGCAAGCTTAGTCTGAGGTTCATCAACCCATTTGAGATTTTGAGGAGAGCGGGTGAGGTGGCTTATGATTTGGATTTATCACCTAGACTATCAACGGTTTATCCTATTTTCCATGTCTCCATACTTTGTAGATACATACCAAATGAGTCCTATGTGATTCCTTATGACGCAGTAGAGTTGAGTCTGGATTTGACTTATGAGAAGGAGCCAGTATCTATTCTAGATAGAGAGGTTAGGAGGCTTAGGAACAAAGAGATTACTTCAGTGAAGGTTCAGCGGCATCATTGGCCTATTGTGGAATGGCATGGGAGACAAAGTCAGATATGTGTGCCAAATACCCCCAACTTTTTGAGGACCTAGGTACTTTTCTCTATCTTAAGTTCGAGAACGGGCATTGTTTTTAGTAGTGGATAATATAATAATCTTAGCAGTTATTTTTAGAAATTCTTATGAAATTAATATTTGACCCCTCACATTAGCTTCCTCGGTTTTTATTTAATCAGTTTGCGCAGTTGATTTTGGATAATAATAAAAAAGTTGAGAACTTTGTGCATTTTTGAGTTTTAAAGGTTTAAGTTGGTCAAAATTGAATTCGATGTCATTTGGAGTTTCATGTCTCAAAATGGAATTTTGGCAGCTCCATTAGTTCCATAATGTCAAAATTAGTCTAGAAGCATTCTTGTTTTCAGAGTTATGGCTTTTTGTGAATTTATAATTCGAAGTTGGAAAATATAGTTTTAAATGTGATAAGTTTGACTTTGGTCAGTATTTTGAGTTTGGATACTTGAATTTGTGATGGTTTTATTGGATTCAGGAGGTGGTATTAGGCCTAGGAGACATATTGATGTCGCCCAAATTACACCTCTTTTTTAGAGGATAAAGGAATCGTTGTCAAGATATAAAACTTAACCAATTTAGGGTTGATCCCACAGGGAATACATGGACTCAAGAAAAATTCACCAATAAGCAACACAAGTAGTAAACCAACTCAATCCCATGAAGGCGGGGGGAGGAGGGGAG
>JAABOM020062604.1:0-10152 GCA_011800125.2 Solanum clarkiae | reverse complement strand
TCAAATTACACGACATCCACAATAAAATTTCCCAATTGTATAATTATCCTTAATTTAAAGAAATACGGGGTTTAACAGGAGCCCTCAACAACGCCAGAATATGTGGGCCAACAGCCACAGCAAACTGCCAAAATTGCCTATTTCCTGTTCCTTGGCCCATAAAATCCTACCAAGCATACCCCAGCACTGCCGGGCAACCTAGACCTCTTCACGGGCTCATTATGAACCCACTCGTACTTTTTTCGAGAATGTTTCACCGAAGCCCCTACAACGCCAGAATTCGTAGGCTAACACATATCAAAAACTGTTGAAATCGCCTATTTCTTGATCCTTGGCCTATAAAATCCTACCCGGCATCCCCTCTGCCGCAGGCCACCTGGGCCTCTTCCCAGTTTAATTGCAGACTTACACCTATGATTTTTCAGGAAATATGCATCGAAGTCCTCTGCAGTGCCAGAATTCATAGGCTAATACCTATAGAAAACTGCCAAAATCACATGTTTCCCGTTCCTTGGCCCATAAAATCCTACCGGTCATCCCCCGCCACCGCTGGGCCACCTGGGCCCCTTTCTAGGCTCGTTGCGGACCCACTCAAATGATTTTTCTGGAAAGTTGAGCTGGAGCCTCTTGCGGAGTTAGAATTAGTGGGCTAACACCCACAGAAAACTGTCGAAATCACCAGTTTCCTATTCCTTGGCCCATAAACTCCTACCATGCATCCCTCGCTGCCGCTGGGCCACCAACGCCTCTTCTAGTCTCATTATGGAGCCACGCGTATTTGTTTTATGAAAATCGCACCACAACTCCCTGCAACGTCAGACTCTGTGGGCTAACACTTATAGAAAATTGCTGAAATTACCTGTTTCCTATTTCTTGGCCCATACAATCCTACCGGCGTCCCCCGCCACAGCCGGGCCACCTGGGCCTCTTCCCGGGCTCATTGTGGATTCACACGTATGATATTTTGAGAAAGTTGCATGGGAGCCCCCAGCCCCTATCCCTGTCTCCAAGTGTGTGATCCACCGATTCACTAAGTGACTTTTTATTTCTTTCTTTCTAAAAAAATTCTAAAACTATAAAATATCAGCTTCAGAATTCGTGGGGTAACACCTGCAGAAAACTTTCGAAATCGCCTATTTCCTGTTCCTTATCCCATAAAATCCTACCACGCGTCCCCCATCACCGCCAGTCTACCTTGGCCCTTTCCTGGGTTCGTTGTGAACCCACTCGTATGATTTTTCGAGAAAGTTACGCAAGAGCCCCCTACAGCGCCAAAATCTGAGTTAACACCCATAGAAAATTGCCAAAATCGCCTTTTTCCTATTCCTTGGCTCGTAAAATCCTACCAGGCATCCTCCACCGCCGCTAGGCCACCTGAGCCTCTTCTTAGATTCATTACGAACCCACTTCTATGGTTTTTTGGGAAAGTTGCACCAGAGCCCCCAGCAGTGCCAGAATCCATGGGCTAACACCTATAGAAAACTATCAAAATCGCTTATTTCTTATTCCTTGGCCCATAAAATCCTACTAGGCGTCCTACGCCGCTGTCAGGCCACCTAGGCTTCTTATCAGGCTCGTTGTGGACCCACTCGTATGATTGTTCGGGAAAGTTGCACCGGAGACCCCTGCAGTGCCAGAATCCGTAAGCTAACACCCACAGAAAACTGTCAAAATCACCTATTTCCTAATCATTGGCCAATAAAATCATACATGGCATCCCCCAGTATCGCAGGGCCAACTGGGCCTCTTCCTGAGCTCCTTGCGGAGCCACTCATATGATTTTTTGACAAAGTTGCACTGCAGTCCCCGACAGTGCTAGAATCTGCGAGCTAACACCCATAGAATACTATTGAAATTACTTGTTTCGTGTTCCTTGGACCATAAAATCCTACCAGGAATCCCCTATCTCCATCGGGACGCTTGGATCTCTTCCCGGGCTTGTTGTATACCCACTCGTATGATATTTCGAGAAAGTTGCTGAAAAGCCCCTGAAATGTGCCTTGAAAATGCCCATAATCGTAATTTCTATATATCTCAAAATTTGTGCGTGATATCGAAAGCCCGACTTAATATTCATGGTCGGGGGACAAAATTGAGTGGGATATTGGTATAACCCTGATTTTAAAGGATCCGTAGTGAAATTTCATGTTCGCCAACTTTGCAATTTCCAATGTGCATCCGCGTTGGCTCCGCGATGGGGATCTATATCGAAGCAGTATTGTGACTTCCTTATTTTTTCTGTTTCAACCTAAGGCATTGGGGTCTTGTCCCTATTCCCTCATATGCGTAAAGACATCCATGCTTTGCCATTTTCAACTCTATATCACTTACGACACTTTCAAAACCCTCTCTAACACTTAACCAAATATTTCATCCAAATTCAAGTGTCCCAAGCTTAATTCTGGATCTCAAGAACTTCATTCAAGCTTCAAGTTCCCATTCAAATCTTCATCAAGGAAATCCCCAAGTGTAAGGTATGTAGGTTTCAACCATTGGGTCCTTTCACCCATGGGGCCCAACCTTCCTTTTATGAAAGATTGCATATTTTCAAGTTGTATTACTTTTTGGGTATTACTTATTATGAATTACGATTACAAATCATGTTGGTGTTTTATGAAATGTTGATTGGAAACACATGTCTACCTATTTCAAGCTTATACTATGCGAAGGTTTGTTTATTGTGACTATGCATGTTTGGGGCTATGAAACTAAGATCTATTATAAGATTTGATGATGGATTTCAAAGTATCTTGAATGAGGGTTTTACTATATGTTGGTGAGTTGATTTACCTTAAGTTTTCTCAGATTTCATTCTTGAATTGCATGATTTTGAACTAGCATTACATAACTGTGAAGTGTTTGACAAAATGTCTTGTTAATGATTCTTGAGTTATTGATGATCTATTGCATGACTTATGAGTCAAGTGACTTTATGATGATTAAGGGAATGTATGTATGTGTTGGATTTATGAAAAGTATCTATGATGTTGCAAGTGGTCAATCACCTTGTTGAGGGGGTGACATGCCTCAATCACCTTGTCAAGGGGTGACTTGCCTCAATCACCTTGTCGAGGGGGTGACATGCCTCAATCACATTGTTGAGGAGATGACATGGCTCAATCACCTTGTTGAGGGGATGACATGCCTCAATCACCTTGTTGAGGGGGTGACATGCCTCAATCACCTTACAAAGGGGTTACATACCTTAGATTCTAAGTAATAGTTTTATTGGTCTATGATGGGTATGGTCTCTTCCTACACATGTAATCTATATGTTTTACAAGCATGTTTTACTTCAACCATTGATCATGCATGTCATATTGTTATTATACTTATCCACTGCTTATGCCTATGCATTTTGACTATGTTGCCCATCTCTTGTTGCATTGCATCCTACATACTTAGTACATTCAAACATACTAATGCATACACTATGGCTATATGATGTTACCATGTAGGAATCAGAGCTCCTCATGATCACCTTCCTCGTGGCTAGTTTTGACATCTTGAAGATGAGCTATTGGTGAGTCCTCAAGTTTGGGGACACTAGCTTTGCACTCTTACTTTGGTTATCTCTTTATGTTGAACTTTGATACTATAAGGGTGAGCTCAGGAAGTGTCTTGGCCCCTGCCCAATCTATGCTAGAGGTGTTGTTGGAACAATTAATGTAATTGTGCTATGATCTTGCCTTTTGAATGTTTTATGGTTATTAAAGACTACCCTTAGTCCCTTTATCCCTATTTAAGTCTCTTGTTGTTGTTATTTTACTTCTGCACCGAGGATGTATGATTGATATGATAGGAGACTTGTTTGAGGTCCATTCAGGTTCCCCATTCACCGTGTCATGTCTAGGCCCTAGGTTTGGGTCGTGACAGTTGCGTCGAGTCCCCCTGCAGCACCAGAATCCGTAGGCTAACACCCATAGAAAACTGTCAAAATCACATGTTTCCTGTTCCTTGGCCCATAGAATCCTACCAGGCATCTCCCGCAGACGTCGAGCCACCTGGTCCTATCACGACCCGAACTAAGGGTCTAGGAGTGACACGGCAAATGGGAACCCGAGAGTCCCCAAACAAGCCTCAAAGTACCAAAATTCACATCATCGATTTGGAAGCGCATTCAAATTAAACACATAGTTCGAAGGGATGGGAAAATAGGACTCACACTATGGGGATATCTTAGAGAAAGAGATTAACATGGATTCACATAACATATAGCACATGACTAAGGGGCAGGTAAGTATGACTCACGCTATGAGGGCAATTCGGGACTTAGGATCTTCCACACTTTCACATCAAACATACATAGATAGCATAATTCCCATAATCAAACCATAATAGCCATAACTAAAAGATAACCATGATCATAAGGTTAAAATACAACACATAACACATATATCCAACAAGAGTCTACAAAATGTCCAACAATGTGTTTAGTCAAAAGATAGGACGGGGGCCAAGACATGTTTAGGGCTCACCCTCAAAGTATAGATAACGTAACAAAAGCAACTGAAGGTAGAGGAATGGTGGCTTGTCCTTAGAAGATAGGACTCACCACAATAAATATCTCAAAATCCAATCTAGCTATCAAACGGTGGATGAAAGTAATCTCCGGTCCCTACATGGTGAGATCATGTAGGCAAAAGTATGCGTTAGTAATTTGAATATACTAAATATGCCAAAACCTGCATACAATGTTAGATGGCAAGGGCACATAATATAGAAAGAGATATAGAGCAAGGAATGTTAATATAACAAGATTCTATGAAATTCATGGTGCATGAATGCCAAAATACTTCATATACATTGAGGATGGGACCGTAACCAACGTGACACCAAGTGAGTTATTCCTTGGAACCCTGTTGTCTCCTCCACAATGATAAGAAGTGACCTACTTGCCAAAGGTAGATCCTTAACATACTTTTCTCCCTTGGGGCATAAACATAATCCTATGTTAGATACATAGTTCAAGGAAAGAAGTATGGACACTTGGGGATAGTCCACGTCGAAATCCAATCCATCGGTGCTAGATCGTCATCGCACTAGAATACATATATATACATTCTTGTAAAAGAGACCTCTTCGCAGGCTCATTTCGGACCCACTCGTATGATATTTCAGGAAAGTTGAACTAAAGACCCCTGCAGCTCCAGAATCCATGGGCTAACACTAACAAAAAACTGTCGAAATCGCCTATTTCCTATTCCTTGGCCCATAAAATCTTACCAAGCGTCCCCCGCTATCGCCGGGCCAGCTAGGCCTCTTCTTGGGCTCGTTGTTGAGCTACTCGAATGATATTTTGGGAAAGTTGCATTGTAGCCCCCTACAGCACCAGAATCCGTGGGCTAACACCCACAGATTCTGAGTTTATGTACTGTTATAAACTCAATTTTTGAAAACAAATTATTTTCCCTAAAAAGAATTGTTGAATGAATTAAATCTTAAAAGGATAACTTGTAGCTTTGCATCTCAAAAAGTGAGAATAGTGAATTTTGGTAAAAAAAATATATATACATGAATTATATTAAAAATATTTATGACTCCTTACTATATTTTTGGTTTTAAGCCACTGATTGTATCGAGACACCTACTTTTTAAAATTAAAAGTAATTGCTAGGTGATAGTTTTTTCAGTTAATAAATAAAAACAGAAACATCAAAGAGAAGAGTACAAACAAGGGCAGATAGGTCTTACCTTATTAATCCTAACGAGGTAACAAACCTTTACTACTTAACAAACATGAAGAAAATAAGAGCTAGAGATTATAATACTCTTTACAATGATGTTAAGTAACACAAGAATGTAAAAAAAGAATAAGGTTGAGGTTATCATCCTCAAACTTCAGTCTTTATATATATGAACTAAAAAGGATAATTTGTTAGTGTAAAATAAGTATTTTCATCATGTCTTCTCCTTCTTCTTCAAAGGTTTCCAACAACACCTGATAATTCATCATGTCGTCTTAGATTTATTGGATTTTTGTTAAAGCTATTGACACAGCCTTATATGAGTTTGCTTTGATAGTCGAATTAGTAGGTGTCTTGGAACAATTCCTCCGTCTCCTTGCCATCCCAACTATGTGGTCTTCTTTGTTGCCGAGCTCTTTTTAAAGTTCTCATATCTCTATGTACTTGTGATTTCCACAGATGAATTTGCCTTACACCTAGGAGGTGAAACATTCTTCCCATGATCATTGTGCTTATTCAAGTCTCGAGAGAATCTTCCTATTTAGAAACACTCATTACCCCTTTTTTTTCTTTAGAAACGTTCAAATCATTTTTAGCCTTGTCTGGATTCAAAAAAAACATGATAGGTGTATTTGGATTGATTTATTTACAAGTTATATCCTCTGTTTTAACAATGAAATCCATTTCATGTGTACTCAAAACAGCTTCTTGAATGCAAAATCTATTTGTTGGGGTACTTAGAACCATAGACCTCAGTACAATTTTTTTTTATGCCAGTTGCTTTCGATGTTTTTCCTTAGTATTGAACCATATAGTCCAAATAAAAGTTCTAAATAGAAACTATTTTCTATTGAATTTGATATAACAAAATTTCTCGACAAAACTTGATATATAACAAACTTGATAAAGGGATGACGAAACTCCAGTTGCCCAATGTTACATATCAAGTTGCTTCGTAATGACCTTACAGAACTTGATAAATCAGATATTCCATAAGAAAACTGACAATAACTGCTCCCCATGAATGAATTTAAATGGTTGCAACTCAATTTTGGATAGTGCTGGAAGAAGACTTGGTTTAAAGTTGTGCGAATATGTTGGTTTATGTGTTGATTCAATAGTAATTTGGAGATGTGGTAACACTTGTGTTTGTTTTTCTTATGAATCTAAAGCAGTACCAACTGCTGCATTCGTTTTTCTTCATTTGTAGTGTTTGCAAAATGTTGGCTTATTAACAGGCTTCTATTCAGACATCTTCTCTGTTCTTTCTCTTTCTTTTAGATTAATTTTTGTTTTATATTTTAAGGCATTGTGAGAAGTAAAATTTGATTAACTATATGCAGGTTTCCACCTTTGCTTCTCGCCACTCTCGGTTGAATTTTGAGGTTCAATCATTTACACCACCATGGAGAAAAAAATAAAGGAGTTGAATAGTGGCATTATTGTATCTGAGGTGTTTGTTCCTACTCCTTCAAGTTCTTCAGAATTTATCTTAGGGCCATGCTTCAGGGATGGATTTCCTTTGGTGTTCTAGCCATTTTTGAAACGATCCCAAAAAGTGCCCAAAAATATGAAAGGTCAATATTAATCTCCTCCCTTTCTTGTTTCAGGATATCAACCATTCTCCTAGTGTTCCTAGCTCAAGTCACTTGTCTGTCAATCGTCATGAAAAAACTGTCGCTGAAATGGTTTTAAGTACACATTCTTATGAAAACACAATTTCTATTGCCAAGCTTGAATTTTATACATACTTCTCTTATAATTGTATTCGGTTGTAGTAGATTTCTTTATTCGTATTAATGACGTTTTGTTTTAAATCTTTTGCTAGGATGTTGTACCTTTAACGTCTGGATACTCAGGAGAAGTACTCAACAAAGCTAAAGCGGAAGTTCAGTAGCTACTAAAGATGCCTTACAAGAACTTTTTCTTCCAAAAAATTATTCAACTTTAGTGGCTGCCCTTCCCATATATGCTACATGACCTGATCTCTCAGTTGAAAAAGCACGTGATTTGGAGAAACTCAGAAAAAACCTTCCAGCTTTACTTGCAAATTTTCAGGAGGCAAAGAAACAGCAGGACAAGTATAACAAAAAGGCTGCGCAGAGGGTAAATTTGGTCAATAAGCTTACTGCAGACCAAGAGCTTTAGAACGAACTCAAAGAACAACTTGTTGCTATCGAGGCTTCTATCTTAAATTTGAAGGAGACATTAAAAAAGGCAGAGATGAATAAGGGAACAATAGAAGAACAAGAAATGAATTTGAGAACAAAAATTTCTTCCTCGGAAGCTGCATTGGAAGAACTGGGAGCTGAATTTCTCAAGACAATGAAAGATCGGGCTGATTCTCTAGCTATTGAAGTAGAGAAAAGTTGAGCAGACTACAAACAAAAACTAGCGGACTTGTAAATATGTTCTGTTATCTACTCAAACTTGCTCTTTGCTGGATTGCAGGACCTATGTATTTGCCTAATAATAGAACCAAGTTCGCCAAATTGTTTCTGAGAAGTACGAGCAAATGAACACAAAATGTTTTATTTAGAAACGCCCGGCTCACAAAAGGTGAAAAACCATGACTAGTACCCCTACAGGATTTTTTCCCAACTTCAGCAAAACAATGTGAGCCTTAACAAAAAGGATTACATGTTCTTAGTGTTCTAAGAAACAACAAACTTCAACTAATCCTAACAACACACAAACCTCCCAAGGTTTATGTTCCCCTGGCCTTTTAGTTTCCCTCAACTTGAAGACATTTCCTAACTTTAGTTTATAGATTACTAAATTAAGGAATACATCAAGACTCAATGAAAAATAAAGAAGTTCCTAGACTCAGCTTAACAAAGAAACCAATATGACAAGTGTTTCTTGAATGACCAAGATTCTAATTCTCACGACTGCCTTTTTTGCTTTTTATCTCGATAGTTTCTTCTCTGCATTTTCTGCTACTTAATCATGTCTGCCAAGAGTTCTTCTGGATGTTAGACTCCTCATACTCCGCTGATTCTTCTTGTCATTGAGTTCTTCATTAGATAAAACTCTATCATGGCAATCTCTTCCTTTTGTCCTTATTGAACTGTACTTCTTTGAAGCTTATCCCAGGAGACTTTATCCAATCTGCACTTGTTGCTGATATGTCTGAAACTCTTTGAGAACCTGACTGATCAAGCTATTTCATATCTTTTGTCCATCATCAAAACTATAGTGTCCTCAACATATTCCCCCTTTTTGATGATGACAAACCTCCTGAGTGTGATCACCAGTCCATCCACCTTGTAGCAACTAAGAGAGAACCTATAGAAAGAAACAGGTTAGAACATGGGTTATAAATATTGCATGACTCAGAATAACTTCCCCCTTTTAGCATCATCAAAAAAGAGAGTATCTTTCGACATGGTTAGAAGATGCACAGACAATTCAAGGCCAAAAGGGCTATCCTCAAAATAGACAAACAGACCAACAACATAAGAGAAAAGAGAAGAGTGCATAGAACATAAGCAAAAAACATAAGATGTCCACATAGCAACTAGCAGAATAAAATTAAAAAGCGTCCAAGCACATCCCACGAAATCATTGAAATAGGTAGAGATAAGAGGTTCATGAGGAAGGCGCATCACAAGGACTCAGCTGAGAAAGCTTTTGGAAGGTGACAGCATGGGCATCTCTTTCACTTTGTAATAAGTCCTCCAAATCAGAAATTCGAGAAAGCAAAGCCCCCCTCTCCTGAGCAAAATCTTCATGTGAAACTGCCAAATTAGAAGTCTTGGACTCTAGGTCAGCTTCCAGATGGCGCACAGTAGAGTCCACATGCTTCATAGAACCAGGTAGTGCAACATGGTTCACTGTCCCCAAAACATCTTTGGTAGTCTGCATATTCCACACCTGCATAGGAACAGAGTAAGCTTCACGAATGTCAGCGATCCAGAAGGGGAGAAGCTCCTTTATCACACAATGCATCCTGGTTAGAACAAAAGCAACACATGGAGGTCATGGCCAACTGTCACTAAAGGATGGATCAATTGGGTTGATCGACTCGAGAAGGTGAAAGGGGAGATATAGAGAACGTTGGTATACATGATGCCATTCAGTTATCCAAAATCAACATACCCTTTGACCACAATATGTTGTATGTTACATTATGCTTTTGGTCCATCTCAAGTAATTCATTCCATTTCAATTTCGGAATGATGACATTTCTGCTTTGATAGGGATTAGGCCTCACAGTGAGGAGATAGTGCCATTATTGACATCCCAAACACAACCCTTACTTTGCCAAAGAGTGAGAATGTTAGAACCCGTAAGTTAGAACCAATAAGTCCTTAATTGGTTCAATTTGGTAAAGTTTGGGGCCAAATGTAAATTTCTTCTAAAGTGTAGTCTTTAAGATTTAAATAGTTAGTGGGGTCATATGTTGTGGCTCTTTTTGATTGGTTCAAGTGGAGACTTGTTGCCTATATTTATGTATACATCT
>JAABOM020062603.1:0-10153 GCA_011800125.2 Solanum clarkiae | reverse complement strand
GGATGGATTGTTTTATGAGCATTGAGTCATGGGAGGAGTATGGAGCACCGAAAGAGTAAGAGTTAGTCCAACTCGCACTCGTCAAACTATATAGCCAAGTGTAGGAGAGGATCAGGGCCACCACATCACCTTATGATTAGGTCCTCTCTGATTAGAAGTCCCTAAATCAATAGAGGACTTATTTATTGTCTCCATTTGGACTAATCCATGTGGTATTGATTCGTTCTTTACCTGGAAAGTATGGGACGGCTATGGAAACATCAACATGATTGTTGTACGATCACTGGCTCATAAGTGATTGTTGTCGGATAAGAGAAACTCCCAGAAAGTTTCTATCTTGAGTACTCTGAGTCGAGATGTGATATGATGAGATAAGATGTGATGTGATGAGATGAGTCCTTCTGAGATAAGTCTAATTTGATTGATGAGTTGATGGGTTGATGGGTCACTTATCTACTCTTTATTCTTTCTTTAGATAGACATTTGACATGTTAATTGACTTCTATATTGAGTTGATATTGTTTCTATATTATTCTACCTGTTTCGGTTTCACTCAGCTATTTTACATACCATTATATTCCACGTACTGACGTTCCCCCCTCTGGGACTGCATCGTTTTATGATGTACATACATGATTTGAAGATCGTCAACAGATGCATCGTTGAGGATTTGAGACGTCCAGCTGATTGGTGAGCCTCCTCTATTTCGGAGAATTCATTATATTTATTTCATCTTGCTTTAGAGTTAGATTGATTAGCTTTATTTTGATTGAGGTAGTCATGGGTCTGTCATTGACATCATTTGATAGTAATAGAGGCTTCATAGACTAGAGTCGAATGTTGATGTTAAGACTTGTTGAGCTAGTTTCCTTCTACTAGCCTTTTTATTTATAATATTTTTTTTGAGACTAGATGATGATGTGTCCATTTACTTCCTTATGTCTTCCGCTGATTAGTAGAATGTAGGAATCAATGAATGTGATGAGGCCAAGTGGTTTACTTCCGAACTAGCAATAGTCTCTGAGTGCCGGTTACGTCTAGGGTACCCTTCCGAGGCATGACAAACTTGGTATCAGAGCACAACGTTCAAGTATCTTAGGGAGTCTATGGAACCGTGTCTAGTAGAGTCCTTATTATTGTTGTGAAGAGCTCGACATCCATAATTTGGAGGCTGTAGGACATTTAGGAATTGTTTCCCTTCTTTCAGATTTTAAATCTTGTGATAGAGTTATTTTCTAAGAAGTCTATGATGATTCGCGCGATGCTCTAAGCCTTTTGGCTATGCCTCGTCCATGAGATAATAGAGACGGTAATGTTCAAACTCTTACCGATGAGATCCCCCGCGGTAAAGTAATAATAATGGTAGAGAGACTGCACTAGGTTTAAGAGAAGCCGACTAGTATGCTAAGTTGATTGACTAAATAGATTGCACTATTGCCCATATGAATGATGCATTTGACTTAGCTCTACATGTACCCAGACCCTCTTATTCAAAATTTGCTTCTGATGTTACCCATGAGAGAGAAACTTATGTCTCTAAAAGAGTTTAATGCTAACACCTAAGAGTAAGATGTGAGGTCTTATAAATCCTGAGTAGAATTGAATCATCCTAGAGTTAGAAGGATAAGGATGGAAAGAAAAGGATGAGATAGCAAGAATGATGGTTGATTGAGGCTTTTAATTAGAGATATGTACCTATTAGATAAGTAATGAGACGACGAATCGATTGCCATAAGTTTGATGAAAAGGTGATGAGTATCCTATGATTGTTATGATGAGGTATAGAGAGAGAGAGAGTTAGTGTCAGGATATGATAGAGTGTGCTCAAACTAGAAGGAGGTTATGTTGATGTGTTGTAGTATTCATACTATTGAGAGTGAAGTGTAGATGTTGAATAGGGGAAAAGAGTGCTTTCAATGTGATAGATCTAAATTAGCCTATGATTATTTTTTTAAGTGAGAGTTCATGAGACTCATCAAGTTATGAGCTTAGTCAGGTAAGGAGGTATAATGTATATGTGAGTGGTACTGAGCCGTGAGGAGGGGAATGCATTGATTGAATACTCGCTATAAGATTTTAGTGGGCTTATATTCCCCACATTTTTACCTAGTAATGGTAAGTTAGTGTGATATTAGAGAGGTGTGTGATAGATGCACATGTTAGTGGTAGACCCTAAGCTTGAATTTTGAGAAGTAGAGTGGAAGAGGAGACAACATATAAGAGTTACAGTCTTAGTTGGATATTTGCTCTAGGAGGCTTTCCCTAGTGTATGTTCGAGATGAAGATGTTGATTTGTGATGAAGTAATGTTATGGGAAAAATACAAGTTCCTCTTAGGTAAGAAGAGTGAAACGAGGATAGCTAAATAGATAAGAAGAGACTTAAGATGTGCACCCATGATTGTCTAAAGATGTGTGAGCTCTAAGTTATGACTGCTATAAGAATCTAGATAGTATATTTGAGTTGTCAATGTAGAGTAGGCTGATGTAAGCATTCCTTGTCATCCAGAGCAACTAAGTTGATAGGGACGTATGGATAGATAATAATGAGTTTTTCCCTTATAGTATAAGTCTCATCCAAATGAGTTTATGAGAGCACAGAAGTTAAGCGTTAGTAGGCAAAAGAAGAGATTAGATTGTAAAAGTTATGGGAAGTGGTTATGTACGCCATTAAGAGCCACAAATATATAGAGAGATTTCCATAGAGATAAGAGGAAGTTGAGAGTGGTATCTTTGAAGAGAGTCTTAATGGTTAATTTATTTATGTGGCTATAGAATGATAGAAGAGTTTAAGATGCCTATTCTTGTGAATAGTGATTCCTCGATCGTATGGAGGTATGTAGAGGGAATTGATTCGCAAGACTTGAAAGATGACCCTTGCTCTAAGGGGGAGATGGTGATGCGATAGATCGAAGGATATCTTGAGTGTTTGATGGTGATAGGTTGATTTGGATGAGGCATTAATTTTGCTATCTTGTATATTCCTTGTACTTCAGTGACGATGATACTCTATTTCCATCTGGTATACAACTGCCATGCCTATGGCCTAGTCCCATATACCACTTGTTGATTGTTATTCATGTTGAATTGTGAGGATAAAAAGCGATGAATTCATTCATTAACTTTGATCTTACCCCATGGATCTGAGAGTTTCCAGTCCTATGTTGAATGAGATCCGACCTGAGTTTTACACTACGTGTAGTGCTATAAACTCAGAATAAGTCTTGATAGATGAGGGAGATTGTACTTCCTTATGAACATTCTCAAATAAGATTTCATGATTGAATCGTGCTAATGATCATCGTTCCAAGTTCTTTGAGTGATCCTATCTTCCTATGTCTTGATGGAAATGTCGATGATAGTAGAGGGGTGATCGTCAATAGGAGAGAGTGAGAGTTCTTCATTCTGATGCTATCTTACGCATGCACTAACCTTCAGCCTGTTATGCCAATATTGATGGTAGGATATAGTGATGACGAGTTCCCCTTGGTCAAAGTAGTGATGTTGATAGTAATAGATGGAGAATAAGGATAGATGGGGAGGAGTGAATGTATCCTTATTGTGACATTGGTGTTGTACTTATGTCATGTAGGGGTAGAGATAAGGAGGAGGAGAGAGAAGAGACTTTATTACATGAAATATATAGATAAGAGTATGTTGGTGTGTATATGAGTGGGAGCTCATTGAATAGTGGAGGTAGAAGTGCTAAGTAGGCTTGAAAATTCTAAGACAGAGTTGAAGTGGTTAGAGTGGTAGGCTTAAATGTGTGATCATTGTTATGCGAGTATTGATAACAGACTATCGAAGACTTCATGATAGTGAAGTAATGAAGAGGACTAGTGATCTTCTAATAAAAGCTCCTGTGGAAGTATAGAGCTAAGTATTGAGGATTAGTTTTATATTAATATGATCATCTTAAGGGACTTAGAAGTGGAATAAGAGGATGTGGATAGGTAGAGGGTTGAATAGGAGCTGTAAGCTTAAGTTGATAGAGTAGAATGTCATGAAGAAGAGCATGATTGAGATGAGGTGCTAAGACTCAGAGTTGTACATAGGGTCTTATATATCAATGGTCCCATTCTCGATTAGAGTTGATACTATCCTTATTGAGTTCGAAGGACTAATCGTCAAAGTGTTTAAAGGATTCGAATTGATTGAGTTTTGACATTCCATTTGTGCTTGATGGTGAAAATGTCTAAAAAAGTATCTCTACTCTTGATCTGAATTGATTTGTCTATTCTGAGTGATTTGTAATCGTCTGAATGGGTCGAGTTTGATTTGTTGAGTGATTGATGAGAAGAGTCTTGATTGTTATTCATGCCTAATGATGAGAATGTTGAAGGTAATGCCCTTACCATTAACTAAATGGATTGTCTTTTCTTGAGTCAATTGTCTATTCTTGAGTTTGAATAGAGTTGATTGATGATTGAGATAGAATCGAGAGTTTGATCGATAGATGTGAGTGAGAAGATGAGTTTTGAGTCTATTCGTGCCTTGATATCCATTTTTACTCATCATTCGAGGACGAATGATCCCAAGGGGGAGATAATGTAACATCCCAAGAAATTACCAAAATGTCCTTAGAACGAAATCGTGCTCATAACGCATTTTCTTAAGCTCCGATGGAAAATTTGAGATCGTATTTGCGATCAGCACGAAAAACTAGATGGGAAAGTGGTCTCGACCCAATTTTAGAGCAACCGGGTCGAAAAATAATTTTTCGTAATAAACTACAAACCAGTGAGGGTGCGCGATGGCTCCGTGACGCGGACCCATCGCGGACTAACACTTAGTTTTTGTTCCAAACTTTTTCTATGGGATTTCGGAGGATTTTCAATGAAAATTACCGAAAAAATATGAGGTTTGCGTCCCAAAAATTGACTTTTTTTTAAACTTCGTGAGGGGCATCCTAGACCTTTCCGAACCCTTCCTAGACTTAATATATGATCAAAATAGGTCATTTTTAGCGTAGAAAGGGTTTATAACCCATTCTAAGCCATTCTAAGTCTCTGAAAAAAAGACCTAGGGCTAAAAGAGAAGAGAGGAGAGCGAGGAGTTAAAGATTTCAAGACCGATTTGTGACAAATTGATCATTTACCTTCGTTCCAGGTATGTAAGGCTAAACGAAAACATGAGATTGTTCTCTTGTGTGCCCCGTAGATGGTCTTAGATGAGAGTTGAAGGTTCTTGAATTTACAGTCATGATTCTTGATTATTTTCTTGAATATTTTCTTCAAAATTATATTATTTACATGTATCTTCATATGTTGATCATCACAAACTTGTTTTCTTGAATTGAATGTTTTACATGAATTATTGCATAAACTCTACTTATTATTTCTTAAAGATTGCATGAAAAAAGATAGGGATTGAGTCTAGAGCCTTGATTGAGAACGTTGATAGAGATTGTGATTGTGATGTGAGAATGATGATGAGTTGATAGAACTTGATAGTCTATTTGAGTCTCCATAAATGAACTCTAACGATTTGTCTATTCGATTGTTCCCTAATGATTGTTCAAATCTTTGAGTTGTTGATTGAGATGTTGACTGATGAGATTATTAGAGTCTCTATGAGACTGATTGAATGATGAGAGCCTTTATAAGGCTGAGTTGAGATGAGTCAATTGAGATGTATTGAACGGATGGATTGGTTTATGAGTATTGAGTCATGGGAGGAGTATCGAGCATCGAAAGAGTAAGAGTTAGTCCAACTCACACTCGTCAAACTACGTAGCCAAGCATAGATGAGGATCAGGACAACCACATCACCTTATGATGAGGTCCCCTCTGATTAGAAGTCCCTAAATCAATAGAGGACTTATTTGTTGTCTCCATTTGGACTAGTCCATGTGATTTCAATTCGTTCTTTACCTGGTAAGTACGGGACAAGTATGGCAAAATCAGTGTGATTGTTGTATGATCATTGGCTCATAAGTTATTGTTGTCGGATAAGACAAACTCCCAGGAAGTTTTTATCTTGAGTACTCTGAGTCGAGATGTGATATGATGAGATGAGATAAGATGTGATGTGATGTGATGAGATAAGTCCTTCTGAGATAAGTCTAATTTGATTGATGATTTGATGGGTGATGGGTCACTTGTCTACTCTTTATTCTTTCTTTAGATAGACATTTGACATGTTAATTGATTTCTATGTTGAGTTGATATTATTTTTATATTGAGTTGATATTGTTTCTATATTATTCTACCTGTTTTGGTTTCACTCAGCTATTTTACATACCATTATATTCCACGTACTGACGTTCCCCCCTCTGGGACTGCATTGTTTCATGATGTATATACATGATTTGGAGATTGTCAACAGGCGCATCGTTGAGGATTTGAGACGTCTAGCTGACTGGTGAGCCTCCTCTACTTCGGAGAATTCATTATATTTATTTCATCTTGCTTTAGAGTTAGATTGATTAGCTTTATTTTGATTGAGGTAGTCACGGGTCTGTCATTGACATCATTTGATAGTAATAGAGGCTCCATAGACTAGAGTCGAATGTTGATGTTAAGACTTGTTGAGCTAGTTTCCTTCTACTAGCCTTTTTATTTATAATATTATTTTTGAGACTAGATGATGATGTGTCCATTTACTTCCTTATGTCTTCCGCTGATTAGTAGAATGTATGAATCAATGAATGTGATGAGGCCAAATGGTTTGCTTCCGGACTAACAATAGTCTTTGAGTGCCGGTTACGTCTAGGGTACCCTTCCGGGGCGTGAAATTACCATTCTGTCGCGCCCCATTTTTTTCTAGCGAAAAGATGGGAACCTGGGCGATGTCGTGGGAATGACTCTTTTAGGATTTGAAAGAGGAAGAGTCGCCACCTAATGAGTTAAGGTGCATTAAGACACCATTCGAAAACTAAGTCTAAGGTCAAGGTCAACCAGAGAACGGGTAAGGGTTCAAGTTACCTCGAGAGTAAGGTGCTAGGCACCCCTCGAGGTCCGTAAAGGCGGGTCCCGGCCGTATCTCATATTATGTGGGTGTTACAAATAGGGTCTCTTATTTTCATAAATATTATCTTAATTAATTCTAAGTGTCTAGATAATAAATCAAACAGATAAATAAATTAAACAATTAAATGGCTAGCTACTCCAAACAATTAAAAGCAAACAAAAAAATCAAAAAAAAAAATAAACTAAGCATTCTTAATTCCACTCGAATCAGTTTACTCGGCTTTCATTTCGGAAGACAAAACTGCCATTTTAGCTTGCATGGCTTATTTAAGCCTAAGGACAAAACCAAGGTTTGTCCTATTAATGCTTGATTTTAGAGTCATCATTTCCAAGGGTCCTATTTATCTCTACCCCTCCTAAGTTGATTTATTTTTTTAACTTAAAGCGCACTAAATATGAAAAAAAAATTAACGAGACCAAAAATGCCTATCGTCCCTTCCTATGGTCGAAGAGGCATTGGACTTCTATTATAATAAGTTGTATACTAAAAGAAAATATATGGTTTCCTATTAGACTCGCGTCAACCAAAATAAACAAGACGAGCATTTAGCCCAAAAGTCTCAAGTAAACATCTAAAACACATTAAAAAACAGAAGTAAAGAGTGCATAGATTGTGGGAAAAAAATGTGTATGCAAATCAATGATTTAAGATGGGTGAATAAACAACTTGAGTTATTAAAATTCTTGACTTATTTTTAAAATATGCTAAAAGCATTTGTTTAAACCCAGAGTCATAAATTATATTTCAAAACAGTTTAAGATCTATAAACAAGGCTTTTCAAGTAAAAGACGACTTTCAAAAATATTTATTCTAAACATGTGTAAAAAGTTTATTTTAGAATTATGAGGAGTTTATGAATCAGAGTTATGGGTTCAAAATAATTTCAAATTTTTGTACACAACAAAAATAAACATCTTAAAATGTGAATGAAACTTATAAAAGTTTGCCTTAAGGTGATGAAAATGATTTTTTTAAAAAAAAAAAAAGAAAATATTTATAAAACCTTGACAAAAAATTAAATTATTAAAATTATTAGACATTTAAGAAGTTATCTTGAAAATATAATATTCTTTAAAAAATCTAGAATGAAATCCTAATTTGATTGGTGAGGAATCATTTAAACGTGAGATCAAACATGTGATAATTAATTATAAAATAATAGTAAAAAAAAATTAATCTAAGCGTGATTAAAACGTAATGAATCTTATAGGCATGCTTTCTACAACACACTCTCATAAATAAAATTAAAAATAAAAATAACAAATAGCACGTTAGTTCCCTTCCCCTGTAACTATATCCCCTGTTTCACTATATTTCATTATTACATCGTTTGCGAAAGTAAAAATAAATACAGCATGAGCAAAAATAAATAAAAGAATCTTCAGAGCCTTCTACTCAAAATTCATCCCATCCCATAGCGACTCTTCAAGTCTAAAAAAAACCTACAACACTAAAAGAAGAACTAGTAGCAACCATATAATAAAAATAAGTCACAATACACAAATTCGACCTTAAACTTGGAGTGAAATTTTAAGTTGGAATTTCAACTTTCAAAGTGCACAAATAGGCACTCCAACTTGCCCATTCCTGAACATTTAAATACAAGGTCCAAGTTGCCTAAACGCGTGAGTTGCAATCGAGATGACATATTTTTTTCGTCCAATGTTGCGATGCCACGTTCGTCCACGTAAGCATAACCTTTACACGTCGCAGCCAAATTTACACGTATTATACTTAAAAATGAAAAAAAATAATATAAAAGGGGCAAAACACGTTAATCCTTCAATTTGCCCCTTTTCAGTTAACACAAAACCCTAATTTACACGACTATTCCGACTAGAAGTGACAAAATCAGTGAAGATTTATTGTAGGAAATTATCAAATTTTGCATTTTTTGTTGCTGCCGTCTTTCGATTTAATCAGGTATGTTAGATTTTTTTACTTTTAAAGTTTAATTTTTGGTAGACGTTTTTGAAGTTTGTTGTTGTAATTTCACTTTTTACAGATATGGGTCATCTTATAGTTATTTTCCACCATGGTGGTCACTTCTATAAAGGTAGGTATGTTTTGAAGTCTGAAAAATATGTCTTCTCCATAGACAAGGATCACTTCTCTTAGACGGAATTGAAATCGTATGCAAAAGAATTGGGTATGATAAAGTTGAGAAATTTTTTACTGAAGATCCTATTACCCATAGATTTGTCAAGTTATAAAGTGACAACCAACTGTATAATTGTATTAAAGATTTATGGAGTGGATCAACTTTCAATATATTCCTGAAGCACGAGCATATGGGAGAGGTGGGGCCCACAACTCAGTTGGGACCATTGTATGGTCCAAGAGTTAATGTAGAGACTGAGGTAGTGTCTAGGGTTTCTTATTTAGATGATGATATCGATGAGTTAGGTGGAATTGAACAATCTTTAGAGGAAGAGACTAGTGATTTTGTTGACTATGAAGAGGATGACTTAGATGTTGTACCAGATCAAGATGATAGTGAAGTCGATCAAGAATTGAGAACTTTCAGGGAGAAACAAAGAGAGCAAAAAAGAAGTGAGGCTGGAGAGGAAAAGACAAAGTCTAAGGACAAATCCAAATAGGCAGAAGTTGAGCTTGGAGAGGCTGGGATAGATAAAGGTTTTGAGGGTGTTTTCACCAATAAGGCAGTCAAATATCAAAGTAAATTAGGAGGTAATGAAGAGTTTATTGCTTCATCAGATGAACCTAGTAAAAACAGAAAAGAAGAACTCAATGTTTTAGCATAACAAGGTGTGGATCTACCTTCAAGAAGAAAAAGCAACAAATTGAGGTATGATCCTTCTTCTACCGTATCTTTCTATGAATTGGGTATGATTTTTGAGAGTGCAATTCAGTTTAGAAGGGTTGTTGTTAATTATGCTGTACAAAATAAAGTTCAATTAAAGATTAAACCCAATGAACGTCATAGAGTTAGGGTGAGATGTCAAAGAAACTATAAATGGGAAGTATTTGCTAGTTTGGATAAAGATACAGGGGCTTTTTATGTGAAACAATATTATTCTGCTCATAGGTGTTTTACAAAGAACATGAACAAATTATGCACAGCAAAGTATGTGGAAATGAAGATGAGGGATAGAATAATACTTCAACCTGACATTAGGGTTCATAAGCTTCAAGAAACAATAAAAAAAGAATGGGATTAAA